>LR049186.1:2799-12803 GCA_900607525.1 Apocyclops royi
TAATCAAATAGCTATTTCGAGTTAAATAAGCTATTGGGAATCGGCCTTAAATACTGAGGCAAGCCGATTCATATCAAATGTGCAGACATCCTTAAGTAGTTACCCGCAGCCTACCGCCACACAATCACCAATCTCTGTCTTAATCAAACTACTTTGACTAGACTGCTGACCTAGCTTTTATATTAATTGAAAACACAGAAAAATTGGGTTATATTTCGTTTTTCCAGAATGTTAAGATTTTTTGTCTGCTCCAATTGCTATCGCAACTTCGATTTGAAGACCCTGGAACTTCGACTTGGAGGCAAGGTTGATGTAGTTAAGTGCACTCAGAGGCTCTCCCTCTATGGCAAAATCTGTAAGAAAAAGTCCGACATTAAACTACTTGTTGTTGCAAATTTGACTAATATCTTGTGCAACAAAGTTAATGATGAAGATCCATCGACTATTGATCAGAATATTGAAAATGTCTTGAAAGACGTTTTTGAGAAGACCTGTCTGATGCAACCTCTCCTCCTGCCTATGTGAAATAGCTCCACTTTTCTCTATGAGAAAAGATCTCTATTTCACTCTGATTACTAGTTGACATAGACAAACTGTTACTATCATTTTGGTCGTAAAAAACTGAGATAGAGACGTCCTCCATTGTTGATAGTTAAAAAGAACACTCATATGTAGAAACCTTGCAAATGAATCCGAAATAAGCTCCACCTGGGAGCAGTGAAATAAAGTTGCCATGGAGCATAAGAAAAAATCAATTGCTACCAGTACGCCGAAAAATGTAAGCAAGAACCCCTTCCGATTTTTTATGTATCTGGCTACAGAGAATTGATAGGAGATAGAAAAAATGTGACAACAATAATTGTAACAATGACTTGATCTATTCTCTGATATATGGATATTATTATTTCAGTATGACCATGCGATCAAAAAATGGGAGAAATTTGCTATTGAGTACAAAGTTATTGACTACCCCCCTGATTTGTAGAATATCCAAGCCTGCTTAGCACAAGAATTTGCTACAGATGGATCAATTTGCAGTATAAAAACTATCTGCAACCATCTTGTGCAACCACCTGTTACTAGGCCTAACCCAGCCCAGCGACCAAGATGAAGGCATCTCTATGTTGATTTGAGGTTTGAAAAAATCATTCAGTGAACCACGCAAACCTGTCGATCCTATTACCCATGATGAATTAAAAGTGCTCTGGAACTATCTGTTTGATTCTGCAATACATGGATAAGATGGGCTTTGCGCTTTGTTCAAACTATGGCAAATTGTCTGGGCTACATTTGTGTCATTCTACGAACTCTGCCACTATAGTGATATTAAAGGCATAGCTCGCTGGGATGGGAAGTTTGAAGACCATACTGAATTCCATGTATGCCTGACTATAATCGGATATAAAAATGATATGTTTTGTGAAGGAAGGCAAGTAATACTGCCCAAACAAGAATCACGCTACCATTGTCCTGTCATGTTGACTCAAAAATACTTACAGTTTTTGGGTACTTTTTATCAAGGCCTGATGTTCACAAGTCAACCCAACAACTCTTATCTACAATCAAACAAAAGACCTGTGTCTTACACAAATGCTTTAGATGATCTCTGCAAGATACCAGGCTTCAATTGCAAATGCTATGGGAGGGCTAGTATGGCTGTCTTTTCGTTTGCTAATAGTGATGAACTTAATCATCTTGGAAGATCGAGAAGTCACCAGATCCCTAACAAGTACTTCAATTTGGGCCGTGAAATGCAGCTAACTCAGCCCAAAATGATAAAATTTGTTTCCGAATAAAACTTGTTTCCACATAATTTTTTATTATCAGCCTTTTCATGTACTAGAAATTATACTGTTTGGTAAATATTGTTTTGAGATCAGGTAAACAAATAAAAAACTTGAAGTTTAATGTAATTGCAAGAAAATTTTAACAGATCTAATACCCAAGCGGAAGCTTTGAGTATATCCTTCCAAAATTGAAAATTATGAAATTATGATGAATGCCCACTGGCTTAAAACTCATAAGTGAAGATCTAATGGGGTGGAGGGGATTCTTGTTCCTCTATGGGCTCAGTTCTGAATTCAGGTGAATCCAAACTGGGGAAAGGGATTGGTCTGAGACGGGTGGCAATTTGTTCAGGTGTTGGTGAGGGTCTAGGGGTCATCTATTCTAAAGTTCGAGCAGTCTTGGTAGTCCTTGGAGGAGTGTTGAGGGTTCTGTGCATATAACGGGGTAGCTGTCGCGGACAAGAAGCTCTCCTTCTCTGCTGGCCCCTTCCGGGTACAGAGGTCTTTGACGAAGTAGTGGCTGGGTTGGGGCTGCCACCACCGTCACAGGATCCCTTTCGACTTCAGACAGATCCTCCTCCTCTTCTTCTTCTGGGATGTTTCCTAGCCCCCAATCCTTAGGAGGAGGAAGGGGAAGGTCCTCTTCTTCCCCCAGGAAGCCCTCCATTGCCTCCTTCAGGTCCACCTCCGTCAGGGTCGTGTCCAACCTGCAAGTCACGCAAAAAATGGCCCAGCTCGAAGCCGAAGTACATTTGTTCATGGGCGTTGCCGGTGGCTCTAAGCCTGGCCATCCATAGTTTACAGCTGAGATGTTTCTGCTCTGACATGCAAGGGCAGCCTTGTATTTAAGTTTGTGTGCCATAAATGGCCTCTACTCTATGGGTGCGACTACGGGTACCAGCTGTGATGCTGCCCGGGGGAGCCCCATTTCCGACTGGTATTTGAGGAGCTACTTGGGGTGGAGGAATAAACTCAGGATCGGGATCCCAGGGCTCGGCCGCCGGCGACCTTAGGGTCATCCGAAGGTAGATAACTGTTCGAGGGCAATCTGAGTCAATTTCACCATTGTACAGGACAGGGGCTTCCTCATTCCTGCTGTTTCTCCACCAGGTCCTGTTCTACAGGGTGAATAAATGGCTTAATGCGTTGGACATTTACGATTCGGTGCATTCGTTTTACAGGGTCCAGGCAGAACACAGTTAATCTCATATCTAACAGTCAAACGGATATGACACATATGGGTTACATCTGTGTCGTAGGGAAGGAAATTTTAGTTCAACAACAAACAAAATGTAGATTTTTAAATACACATTACAATGAAAGAAGTCGGAATCGAGGAAGCTGAATCAAGAAAATTGCCATAACAGCTGATTACTTAGATGACATATGTAGGTCTCTAAGAAATCTGTCCCACACGGGCCGTCCCACACAACCTCTCCTCCTACCGACATGAAATAGCTCCACTATGCTTAAGGTATGTTTTTAATATTCTCGTAATCACTAGAGGTGAAACATTTCTCTAATAAGATCTCCTACCTATGTATAAATCTGAATATTTTATGATTAATGAGATTATTCAGAAAAAAACAAACAAATGATTTAAAAATGTCATTTGTTTCTAGGTACTTACAGGGTCTTTTTTTTATTCAAATATTCAATTAACGAAATTAAAAGGATTTTTCTCTTCACCATTTATATATATATATTAGCGATGTCACTGTATTTGCCCCAAGGTAGCGGCACCACCGAATTTGCGCGGGCTAAGGGTTGCCAAAATATTTTTTTGTTTTCAGCAAAAATATATTATGAACTCGTGCACAGGGGCCACATTCAATATTTATTATGAACCCGCGCACAGCAGCCAGATTCTGAATATTTAACCACCTTGGGCGGCATTACAGAATAGATGGATCAAAAGTGCAAATGGGTGAAAACACAATTGGTTGAATAGAATGTCAAAAATAAAGCTTGAAATGTCGAAAGTGTTCAAATTGGTGAAAAGATCATTTTTCACCAAATATATATTATGAACCCGCGCACTTTTGTGAACCCATGCTCAGCGGCCAAATTCTCACTATTTGACCACCTTGCGTGGGCTTATAGAAAAAATTTGACCACCTTGTGCGGGCTAATGGAATAGAATAGATAGAAGAGAAAAATGTTTCGTTTTTTAATGTTATGAGAAGGCGCAGAATTTGGCTGCTGTGCCCAGGCTTAATAAAAGAAAATTTCCCCAAAAAATGAAATGTCCATCTGGCTATACTGAGCCCACGTAACTCGGCCCATGCAATCAGCCCGCGCAATGGTCATTTTATATGGACCCCAAGGTGGCTGTCCAAACCATTTGACAGAAGTGAGCTTAACTTGACATAAAGGATCCCCTTCTCTCTAGGAGCTGCCATGCCCATGCCTATTTGTGTGAAGGAGGCCTTTGTTAAGAAATTTGCCAAACATTAAGTCCAATAAGACCAGCTGAATTTTTAAAATTGTCAAAAATCTTCAATTTCATCAATGGTGATTCAATAAGTTGTCATTTGATGAGGATTGTTGTGGATTTCATGATGACAAAAACAAACAAAATTGTAAAAAAGACACTAAAAATTGTTATCTATAATCTAATTTTACCTGTTCAACTCTTTTTTAAGATAAGTGAACAAATTACTCTAAATTTCTTCTACTATCACAATACTTAAGTGTAACTTGGCAAGAAGAAAATATTGCATTTCCTGTTTTCTCTAATTATGAAACGAAACATTTCAGGGTGTCATTGCAAAAAAATAAAATAAATGAATAAATAAATGGAGCAAAAAAGTTATAAACCAGAAAGTGGATAGTTACTTACATCATCCATTCTTAGTTGGGTTACCTATTTCTTCAGGGAATTCTTTAAATAACTCATTTCAGTTTTTAAGGATAGCAACAGTTTGTCAGAAGGTGATGAAGAGGATATTCACTGGCAAAATCTTGAGTCAGGAGAGTTCAGGACCTACACAGGTAGTTTGCTTGGGTAGTTCACTGAATGTTGAAAGTGCAAATGGGTTAAAACACAATTGGTCAAATTGAATGTCAAAAATAATGTGCAAATTGTTGAAAATGTTGAAAATGTCAAAAATAACAAGTAAAATGTCAGAAGTCTTCATATGTCAAAGTATTGCATACATAAAACCTATCCTAACCTAACCTAAGCTATATTTCCTAAACTAACCTAACTTAACAGGTCCCCAAATCAGACCTCTTGGGTCCACCATTCCCTACCTAACCCTGTTGGGGGCACCAAACCTCCACCTAGCCCTTTTACCTAAATTTGAAAAAGTGTACAAAAAAATGTTCCAAAAAGTTTTATATACAAAGTGCGCAAAAAAATGTACTAAATTATTTTTGACAAAGTATGTTTTCACCCATTTGCACTTTAACAAAGTGCGTTTTCACCCAATTGGCATTCAACAAAATGTGCATTTGACAAAGTGCACCTTTGACTTTCTGTGTCTGTCATTTTTGCTTTGAATGTAATTTACCCTGAAACTCACAACAAGTAAGTATTTTTTGTTTTGTTGATGTAATGAATATATAAATAAAAAAGCTATATAAGTGTTATGTATGTAGTAGGTTCAAGCCTCGAATAAGGGGCTTCAAACAAGTTAAGACATGTTTTGAGCACGTGTTCAACCACTATTCAAATGTTGTTCAATATGTTGACAGCAATTAAGACTGGTTCTAAGCTGATCTGGGAGTTTTTGCCAAGGTAAAACAGTGTGCTCCTAAAAGTGACTGAAAAGGGCTTGCCTGGTTTGGTTCAGATAGAAAGCTCCTGCTCAAAAAAATCCAAGGAAAGAAATACTTGATTTGTGGGAACCCTGGGGGCACTTGCCCAAGCACCTCTCTCTGAATCTACCATTTTTTTAGTTTATGCATGTTGTACTTACTTTTAATAATTTAATCCTAGCAGGCCCGAGGCTGTTTTTAAATTGATGCATTTGCTTCCCAAAAAGTGAAAACTAAAAGAAATATTTGCATTACAAAATTTTACCTTGAATATTCATCAGTTACCAATCTTGGGCAGTTATCAACACTCTTTGCTTTTCACATCAGGTGTGGGTTGAAACTGCTTGCTGCAGGTGGAGAAAAAAAATATTCCAGGTAATGTGAGTGATGATTCAGTTACCCTTAACTTGTATACCAAGGGAAAAGTTACATTGTTATTCTTAAGGAGTGTTTTCACATTGTGGCGAAAAAGTAAAGGGGGTCCCCAGAGCTCCCTGAAGAACTGGGGGCTTTTCTCTTGGTATTGGTTAGGTTAGAATAATTATCATTTTACTCTTAAAACAGTAAAAGTTCATGTTTGCAACATTTTTTCACTTTGACAATATGCGAATTGCGACACTGTGAATTATTACAAAACTGGGACCTGCAAATGGCTCTTTAAAAAACCCTAAAGTAAGATATTTTTTAGTGGTAGAAGCCGACTATTTCTTATTAAGTGTCAATCTTTGGTTACAAATTGTAGACAAAGGCTGTCTAAATAAGTAATGATATCTATAGATGGAATCCCAGAAAAATAGGGCTAGGTGAAATTTTTAATTGCCACATTTTTATCTTACCTGCTGTTTTAAGCATAGCTCAAGCAGTGTACATGACATGTTATTAGGTTGTAGCACTTTCAGACTGTCTAGGTTAAATCTAGACACAAAACAAAACATTATCAGTGTTACTAGTGAAATTGGCCAGTTTTTATTACCATCAGCGGGTGAAACAATGTTGAAATAGGTTGAAAAATAAATTTATCCTGAGAACGATCAGAGCAATTCTAGACTGTGACATTCGTGCACAGGTATAGAATCAGTGTCACCATTTTGTTGTGAAATTTTCTCATCTGACACCCCATGTCTTTAGGAATATTCCCTAAATTCCCTGACTTCAAACAGGTGCTTTTTACTCACATCAGTTTTATTCAAATCACAAGTAATGTGAAACATCAACGCTACTGTTAAATGTTTATTAATTTGCTTTGAACTTTGAAAAGCTATTGGGTTCATGTGAAAGTTTAAGTTGGCATTGAAGTTTCTATTTAGAGGTCAACCTTGGCTTGGAGAAGTGTGGTGCATTTCTTCATTTTGGCCATACTAGCCAAGCCCTAGCTCTTGTTATGCTTAGAATATAATCTACAGGAAGGGGCTAATAAAGGCATGTACACATATTCATTAATTATGTATAATTTTAAAGACAACAAGAAATTTGTAGATTGCAAATAATATTGCACCTTCTACAATGTCTTAATTGTTTAGGTTACATATGTCACAGCCTTACCAGAGGATCTGGGTCGAGCTCAAACTTATGCAAGCCACTGATCCAATCATTTCAATTGTAAAAGGATTAAGATCTGGAGCGATATCTAAATGATATCGAGAAAAGATTTTGTCAGTTTGCTGATGAATTTGACCAATCAACAATGCTCAGATAAAAATTCATTGGAATAAAAATCAAATGCAAAATTCCAAACATAAATACTCAAAACTATGAGAAAAATGTTTGATTTGTGACTACTTTGTTTAGTTGTGCAACTTTCTGACTGTCTAACAACCTGATACTTATAATACCTAAATAAAGTGAAAGTACAATATTAGTAAATCTAAGCCCATTTTAAAGCTTTTTTTACATTGAAAAGTAAAAAAGACAATCTTAAATTAAAGTGAATATTTCTGTTTTCTTTTAATTAGAAGTATCAATTTTAAAAATGCAATGAATTGAAGGATTACACTAGTCGATTTCAAAGATACCTTAAAAGTCTCATTCAAAAATCCTATTGCTAATTTTGCATATATATGAAAGTACCTACATAACTATGGATGTTCATGAATAAATTCAAAAAAGTGTGAGTAACTGAATATCATAAAAATTTATAAGATATTGCAAGTAGCAGCACATTAATGTATGCATAGAGCTAGTCAAGTTTTTCAATGAACACTTAAACATGGTAGTTCAAAATTTTCTGCCCATTTCTGCATGCACATGGAGCTCTCATCGGTCAGAGGTGTAAAAGAAAAAGCGACATGCAAGACAACAGAAAGCAAAAATGAAGATTTTTTTTAGAAGTTGTCATTAAATTTCAAACACAATGTTTTAGCTTCTGCACTATATGCATTCAAAACAGTCAAACTTTTTTTTTTACAGATTGTTAATGTGAAGATTTCACATTACTCTTAAAAATGAGTTTTCAAAGACAAGACAAGCAGCTTCGTTTCAATCAATTCGGAAGCAATTTTATATATAGGTTACTTTAGAAGTTAACTCAGTGTCAATTATGAAGACCCAATTGCTTGCAGTCGAGTGACTGCATGAGCGGACATCTCTCACGATCACAGGTGAAAGTTGGAAATGTTGTTTTGCAACAGATACTGTGAGCTTTCATAATTTTTGAGTCCATTTAAATGTCAGAAACTGATGATATCTTTGAAAATGTTGAAAAAACTTCAGCCTTTGAGGAAAAATTAGAAATAATCTCGTAAGGCATTGGTGTCGGCCTTATATTTTAAAAATTTGTCCAGGTACTTTTAACTTTTTTTTTTATTTTGTGAGAATAGATTGCATGCCATCTCTGAATGTGTACATTACACTTTTGATTGTGAAAACGAAATTTCATCCATTACCTATTCAACTCACTTCTAGGAGGTGGTGGGACTTAATTTTTTTTTGTTGGAAATGACAAAGTTTTCAGGGTCAAATATTGTTTTCAGTGATTGTTATAAGTATTTAGTAGTATACCGGTCCATCGTTGGTAAAGGTTTAGTGAAGTGATGTCAGCCGAGATCTCGCGTTCAATGTCAAAGAGCAAAATTAACTGAATCAACCAAAGATTTTACAATAAAGTCAAATGAAGAATTAAAATTTCAGGGATCTGCTGAGGAGCTTTTGTGGAGTTTCATCATGGATAATGATTTGGCTGACAAGGTATTAGTACAGGCTGTCGACTTATTGTGAAGTTTTAAGTGGGAAAACTTTATCGTAAATAGATGGAACATCAAAGCTTTCATTAGGTGACAGAGTAAGTTTCTGTAAAGCCACATAGCCATTGAGTTGAGCTTACGAAAGTGTAAGTTTAGCCTCTTATTTGTGTTTGCACAACAGCAGTCAATGTTATAAATGAATTACGATTGAATGATACGAGCAAGCTGTCCCACTTAGTTGAAAAGCAATATTTTCATCGTTTATTAATTAGTCCATCTTTTCAATTCTAAGTGGATTTCCAGGAAATATAACATTGACCACTGGTTAGACATGTAGTTTCGTAAAATCCTGGTAATTGTTATAGTAACTGAGGCTTAAACAGGTAAATGAAAGAACGCATAATTATTATGGGGCCCCAAATAACGCCTTATGTTAATTCAATATAACAATACAAAGACTTTTTTAAGTTAAGAACTGATAATTTTTAAATGAGGATGTATTGTACTAAAAACATATGAACTTTTTTATATGTTTTAATTGAAGAATTGCTTTATAGGATTCACTGGGTAATCTAGCCTTTCAACTTTTATGTAATATCACAAACGGTTGAAAGAGACTTAAAAATGCTGGTGTGGAGAGATAGGATAGTTGAATCATATGTCATTCAATCGAGTTTCACTAAATAATTTAGCTTGATGACCTCATCTGCGCTTATGACAACGGCTTCGACACCACACGAGCAAACATCGAATCTATTTTCTTTGTTCTAATAAGTTGGGCTGTTTTCGCGCTCGGAATTTTTGTTCTTGTCAAGCAACTTCTTCAGGCTACCCAGCTCAACGGACGGACCTTGGGAGCTGCAGCAAATGAAGAATTGGATGAAAAACCGGAAGTGCAGATCAAAACTAATATGAAAATATCCATCACTCCGCCAGGTATTAATTTTTCATATTTTCAAATATAGACGATAGATGTTAGATTCAACGATAAATGAAAAGTTTTTTGAGTTTCTGTACAATCAAATAACATCATTGCATCTTTATTCCATTGACAAAAACTTGTTTAAAGCTAATTGAGGGCGAATAAAGTTTTAAAAAGTCAAAGAATATTCATAGAAAGAGAAGTTTTGACTTATTTCATCGTAGGAAGTAAGAGAGGATAAGCTTAACATATCTAATTTACATTGACAACAGAAGACGTTGAGAATGCTAGCCAGACAAAACCAGAGATTGAGCCTTGTGAAGACGAAAGACCTGTTTCAAGTAAGCTGAGACG
>LR049186.1:13914-28283 GCA_900607525.1 Apocyclops royi
CCCCCGTCTTTTTGGGTGAAGAGCCCGCCAAAATTGGATTTGCGCCTTGAAATGGCGCTGTAATAATTATACTAAGGGCTCAAGAAACTAAGAAAGTTAATTCTCTATCTTGATTTCAAATCAAGGGGTCTAATAGTTTCAGTTACTGGGGCTAATCACTTATTTTAAACTTGACAAGCTTATGTTTTATTTTAAACTAAGCCTCAAAGACATAAGATCTTTAATTTCCAAGATTAATATTTTTTTTAAACTATCTTAAAGAAGTGATGCAAACAAATATTATTTATCAAAGAGTTATGAGCCCTTTAGCTTAGTTTAGCTTATATTTACAACGTGTAAAAATTATCGGTCTGGAGTTGTACCTATGTCTTATTGGGGGGAATGAATGACAGGCTTCTAGCGCCCTAGGGGGAAAAGTGGAGAATAGAGCAGCCCGTTGAGATACTAGGGCTTCTCAGATAATTATTAGAAATATGATAACTGAACAGAGTGAGACTAAGGACCCTATTCTTGCGATGATGTTTCAAGTTCTATAGGCGTCTGGGTAGTCTGAGTAGCGGCGGGGTATTCCAGCTAATCCCAAGAAATGTATAGGGAAAAACGTGAGGTTTACTCCTGTAAATATGATCAGGAACTGAGCTTTTAATCATAAAGGGTTTAGTGTTAGACCAGTTATTACAGGGAATCAGTGTACAAACCCTGCGAGAATAGCAAATACAGCCCCTATTCTTAGCACGTAGTGAAAGTGAGCTACTACATAGTACGTGTCATGAAGTACAATATCAAGGGAGGAGTTCGCTAGTACGACTCCGGTTAGGCCCCCTACAGTAAATAAAAAAATAAATCCGAAGGTCCAGTACCCTGAGGGAGTCATCTGCAGTCATCCCCCATGAAAGGTTCCGACTCAACTGAAGATCTTAATACCTGTGGGGATAGCAATAATTATAGTGGCGGTGGTAAAGTAAGCACGAGTATCAGTGTCTAGTCCTACAGTAAATATGTGGTGAGCTCAAACTACGAACCCTAAGATACCAATAGCCAGTATTGCATATACTATTCCTAATACTCCGAAAGCTTCTTTTTTACCGCTCTCTTGGGCTACAATATGAGACACTAACCCAAATCCTGGGAGAATTAAGATATACACCTCAGGGTGCCCAAAAAATCAGAATAAGTGTTGATATAAAATAGGGTCTCCCCCTCCCCTTGGATCATAAAATGAAGTATTAAGATTGCGGTCGGTGAGAAGTATTGTAATCGCTCCAGCTAAGACTGGCAGGGAAAGTAATAAAAGAACAGCAGTGATTAATACTGATCACGCGAAGAGAGGGGTTCGATCAAAGTGTATTCCGAATGTACGAAGGTTTCCTACTGTCCTAATAAAATTGACGGCTCCCAGGATAGATGAAATTCCTGCTAAGTGAAGGGAAAAAATCGCGTAGTCGACAGAGGATCCTCTGTGGGCAATGTTTCTTCTTAGGGGAGGGTAAACTGTTCACCCAGTTCCCGCTCCTCTTTCTACTAAAGCCCTAAATAAAAGCATAATTAGGGCGGGCAGTAAAAATCAAAATCTTATGTTGTTTAGTCGGGGGAAAGCCATATCAGGGGCCCCTAATATCAAAGGAACTAACCAGTTTCCAAATCCTCCAATAAGAATGGGTATTACTATAAAAAAAATTATGATAAAAGCATGCGCCGTTACTACGACGTTGTAGATTTGGTCGTCTCCTATTAAAGACCCAGGTTGTCCGAGCTCAAGGCGGATAATAATTCTTAGACTTGTACCAATTATGCCTGCTCATATGCCAGCTAGTAGGTAGAGGGTTCCAATATCTTTGTGATTACAAGATCATAACCATTTTGCGTAATTCAATAAGTTATAGTATAAAAATTACTCTTCTTTTACATAGAAAAAATGCTTTAAGCTTGCTTAAATATTTTAATATTTTTTATAACTGCGGGATTGAGTTTAACCCTATTTACTGAGAACCCTCTGCTTTTGGTTTTTATCTTGTTGGTTTTAGTGTTATCGGTGAGGGGGAGTGTAGGGCTAGTCTATAGGACTTGATTTGCTTACGTCTTAATGCTAGTGTATGTTGGGGGAATAATAGTTTTATTTATGTATATAGTTTCTTTAGTGTATAGAACAAAGATTCAGGTACGGAGTTATGGGCCTGGGGGCTTCCTTTTACTTTTAATTTTCGTTATGGGCTCAACTAGCCCCCGGGCCTTTGGGCTATCAACTGAAATCTCAAGGTTTTACTTTTACAGTAATAGTTCTATTGTAATTATACTGGGGGGGTATTTACTATTGGTTCTGACAGTCGTAGTAAAACTTGTAATAAGGTGAAAGGGGAGTATAAAATGTTATTTTTAAATGTTGCGTAATTTAGCTCTTCTGATCCTGTTTTTAATACTATTACTACTGGGGAGAGGGCTTAACTTAGGGTATTTTCTTGTTTGGGTAGGAATTATTCTTTTAGCTTATATCAAATTATCCTCACAACTGGTCAATCTTTTACTATTAATAGAATTTATTACTATTGTTTTGTTGTTGTTGAGATTTTCTTTTCTGGAAGCTACTATAGTTAACAGCTTGCTTCTATTTGTATTGCTGACGTTGTTTGTGGGAGAGGCAGTGTTAGGGCTGGCGGTTCTTGTGCGGAACTACCGGACGTCTGATTTGAAGCGTTGTGTCTTCTAAGGTAGTGTAGTTTAATTAAAATGTGAATTTTGTAAATTTAAGTTGCCCGCCGCATGTCTACTTGATCTCAATTTGGGCTACAAGATGCTTTTACGCCGGTGATGGAAGAGTTTATATATTTCCATGATTTTACAAATATAATTTTACTATTCATTTTATGTTTTGTAGGAGTGATAATAGTTGGGATCATCAATAATAAGGTTATTCACAAAGGAATAATTGAAGGGCAGTTGCTTGAATGCGTGTGAACAATGATTCCTGCGTTGATCTTGATTCAGGTTGCCTTGCCTTCTTTGGTACTACTGTATACATTAGAAGAATATAGAATAGACAAAGGAATCACCTTGAAAGTGACAGGGCATCAGTGGTATTGGAGCTATGAGTACCCAGGGATTTTAGGAGAGGAAGAGTCCATTGGCTACGACTGTTATATAATCCCTAGGGAAGACTGTGAAGGGGGTATATTTCGTCTTTTAGAGACAGACAACCGGGTTTCCCTTCCCAGTCAGACCTTATTGCGAATTTTGGTCACTAGGGCGGACGTACTTCATTCTTGAGCCCTGCCTAGGCTGGGCTTGAAGGTGGATTCAATCCCGGGACGACTTAACCAGTTGAATGTGGAAATAAACATGGTAGGTGTGTTTTATGGGCAATGCTCTGAGATTTGTGGGGCTAATCATAGGTTCATACCTATTGCGGTTCAGTTTTTGAAATTCGAGGATTGAATAAATTTGAGATTTAGATAATTGTTTACATATAAATTAAAAAATTTTGACTTTTTTATTCTTAAAAAATTAAGGTATGTAAAAATATAAGTTAACTTAAACTTTAAAATTTCAAATTTTATAATGAGGCTTCCTCTATTTTTGGATTATTTGGTGGCTGAATTTAAGGCGTAAGACTGTAGATCTTAATATGAGTGATTCCCAAGTAAGTTAACTTTACAAATTTAAAAGGACGAGATTTGAGACCCAAAAGACGAGCCAAAAATTTAAGCCTATTTCTTATTATAATATTTGAGGCTTTTTTGGGACCAAAAAAAGAACTTATTTTTAGTAATAAAAAATAAGTAAAAATATAAACTAAGTACTTATGTACTGCGTACTGCAATTATGAAGGGGGGTTAGTGCCTTATAGGGTTAACTTTAGATAGGGGATTCAGATGTCCAATTAAGTGAGATGAGAGCAGAAATTTTTTAAATAATAGGGGGGTTATAGGGGGGAGGGGGGCCTTGTCAAAAAAAGTAACTTTTTTTTTGTAGTAAAAATTTGGCATGATTTTCTTGGCCCCCTCCCCCTCCCCCGTCTTTTTGGGTGAGAATTAGTACAATTTAATGTATAATTTAGGATTAGAAGTCCCTTTTATCTAACTCTTAAATCCAAAAATTTTCCTTTCGTACTCATTTTTAGCTTATGATCTAAAGATAGAAACCAGTCTGACTTGCGTCGACCTTAACTCAAATCATGTAAGAAAACGTAGGACGAACAGTCCTTAGATTTTTAGGGGCTGCCCCAAAAACCGTCTTAATTCAACATCGAGGTCATTATTTCACACATAAATAAGTTCTTCTTGTGTGAGAGGTGCTGTTATCCCTAGAGTACCTTTAGAAAGCTTCTTAGGGTCTTTTCTACAAGAGGAATTATTATTTTATTTTTTAAATTTATTATCCCAATAAAAATTTTTAAGGTTCTAGGGTCTTCTCGTCTTTTAGTGACATATGAAATTTTTCATTCATCAATTAGGTTTTATGGGGAGGACCTTTATTTAAAATTTAATTTAGTTATTCATTCTAGTTCACAATTAATAAACTAATTATTATGCTACCTTAGCACTTGCGCGGCTATTAACATATTAAGCATTGAGCAAACTTTGCAGCTTTTAGCTGCTATGTTTTTAATAAACAGGTTAAATTTTAATTGAGTAGAATAGTCCCTAATAGCTGGCGGGATCTTAAATTTGTATCTTTTACCATTAGTTCTTATCTGTATACTAGTAAAGTTATAGAATATAGCTTAGAGTTGGAGGGGTTGATCTTTAAAAATTTATTTAATTCTAAGTCATTATAACGTGTAAGGTAGTTTTATTCTTTAATTAATAAGAAGTAGGGAGGATGAAATAACAAAGCTCGAGCTTTCCCCGAGCTTTTTGGAAAAAACAAAATCTTTGTATTTATATTATATCAATCTTAGGGGCCAGTTTTTTGGTTTTGTCACAGTAGCGGTTCTGGCCCAGTCAATACAAGTTCGTGATAGAGGGTTAATTTTAGGTATTAACTTTTCATGATGCTAAAGGAACAAATTTTTTACTATTAAGGTTATTATTATTATCTGGGAAAGGTATAATTAAACTACTTTTCGCTAATTACATAAGTAATTAGCTTAAGGAAGCATAGTTTGAGTCTGCAACATATAATCTTCTTAGCATCCTAAAAACATAAGCTTGAATAAATCTAACGGCTGTTTCCAACACTATCAAGGCAATAAGAGCCCTAAAAATAAGTGGGCCAATTGTGTAAGGGGTCTGAGCCAAGGGGGAGGCTACTAGAGTTATAAGAAGATGTCCTGCAACTATATTAGCGGCTAATCGTACAGATAGGGTAAGGGGGCGGATAATATTACTAATAATTTCAATTATAACTATAAGAGGCATTAACAAGTAGGGGGTTCCCATGGGGAGTAAATGTGCTAAGGCATGAGTGGGGTCCTTAATACTTGAGTAGGTGTAATACCCAATCCAAGAAGCGAGTCCAAGACTGAGGGTGAACCTCAGATGTCTAGACGCGGTAAAAGTGTAGGGGGTTAGTCCTATAATGTTATTTCTTAAGATAAATAAAAATAAAGCTACCACTCAATGGGTATGTCCGGGGACCGGGTTGGTGCCGAAATTTAAATTAATCTCTTTCCTGAGACTAGTTAGTAGATTTTGGTGGGCCTTGGAGTATTGCGAATGTGAGAGTCAAAAGACTGAGGGAATTAACACTAAGCAAGTACAAGAACTTACTCAGTTTAATTTTCATAAAATTCTGTCTCTGGGGTCAAATACGGAAAATAAGTTGTTCATTATTTTAAGTAGAAAGTTTTTACAAAAACTAAAGTAAAAAGCCTAAGGAAAATGAAAAATAGATACAGCCATATTATAGGGGCGATTTGTGGGATTTTTACTGGGAGATGGTATCCTTGGTTAAGGTAAAAACTTAAAATCTTATAGATTTCAGCAAACTTTTAAGGAGGCCTTATAACTGAATTCTAAATTCAGTGCACTTATCTGCCAAAAAGAACTTATTAGTTCTAATGATTTTTTAGTTGGAAGCCAAATGTAATATTTATACTAAACTAATATTTAAAAGCTATTTCTATAACTTTTACTTTGCTACGACTTATCTCTACGGAGAGTGACGGACAATATGAGCCTCATTTATAATTCATTCGAATTTTTTTTCCTACTATTAAATCCTGATTTTTGAATAATTCTTTCCATTGCATCTCGGCTTTTTCAGAAAATACTATATGTAATTTGACCTTCAATCCACTAAGCGTTATGTTTTTTGACAACCATACATAAGAAAGATTTTCTGATTAATAAAAAGGTGTATTATCCTTAATAGCTAAGATTCTCTAAGCAAAATAAATGACTACCATCTAATTTAAGTTTAAATTTACTACTTTAAGTTTGATTTTTTATACACGGGTACTAATCCGTTTTTATGAAGGGGCTTGATAGCTCTATAAAAAGAGAGGCAAATATTATATTAATCCAACAATTTTTATCTCTTTTTTATATAAAGTTTAATGGATGGGGTTTTCTTTAAAAGTATAACCGCGGATGCTGGCACTTTATTTACCAAAAATATAATTTTTATTTGTTTTTTTAAGAAGAAACTTATCTCACTGATATTAAAATAACATTACATGAGGGTAAAAATTGAAACCTTATTTAGGCTATTAATAAACTTAGGCTCCCCCTCATCAATAGATTCTGACGAATAAAAAAAGTCAAACTACATCAACGAAATGCCAGTATCAGGCGGCAGCCTCAAACCCAAAATGGTGTAAAAATCTAAACCTGTGCGCCTTTAGGCGCAGAGCACAAACTGCTAAAAATGTGGTTCCTACGAGCACGTGTACGCCATGAAACCCAGTGGCTAAGAAAAAAGTAGACCCGTAAACTGAGTCTGCGAAAGTGAACCTTGCTTCTATGTATTCTATACCTTGGAGTAAAGTAAAATAAACTCCTAAGATTACTGTAAATAACAGTCCTTGTAAGGCTTGGCTATGTCTATCTGATATTAAAGCATGGTGTGCCCATGTGACTGTGACTCCAGAGGACAATAGAATCACTGTATTCAATAAAGGAATACCAAAGGCCCTGAAAGGAAGAATTCCTTTGGGGGGTCACTGGTTTCCTAGTTCAATATTAACGGATAGGCTCCTGTGAAAGAATGCTCAGAAAAAACTAATAAAAAAAAAGACCTCCGAAATAATAAATAGAATTATGCCTCACCGCAGGCCTAATTCAACTATATGTGTATGAAGCCCTATGAGGGTTCCTTCTCGGGAAACGTCTCGTCATCATTGATATGTTACTAGAATTAAAGCTAAGCTTGCTATCAAAAATAGGTTTATTTGAGAATAGTGGAATCACTTAATTATGCCTGAGGTAAGAGACATAGCAGAGACAGCTGAGAGCAAGGGCCAAGGAGATTCATCAACTAGGTGAAAGGGGTGGCGAACTAAGTTTGACATATTTATGAACTTGGGTTCTTCTTATGAGTAACAATCATATGCACTTAGCTTTAAATAATTTATTTGGCTCATTCAAATATTTTTTGATTTCATTCTTGAAACACCCCTAAGGATAAAATTAATAGAAAGAGAATAATTAGGGTTTGGCTTGTGTAATTAAAAAAGAGGTTTTTAGTGAAGTAAGGGAATAAAATAATAAGTTCAACATCAAAGATTAAGAAGATGTTGGCTAATAGGTAAAATCGTAGTCTAAATGGCATATTACCTGAAAAGTATGAAGTAAACCCGCATTCAAAAGTTCTTAATGACTCTCGATCAGTATTTATTTTTTTATTTAATAAAAAGGATAGTAGTATTATGATCAAAGATAAGCCCAAAGCTAGTCCGAGAAAGGTGAAATAAAATTTTATAAACATAATTTTAATCTTTAAACTTTGCAAGTTTATGTACTTAGTATACTAGTATGTCAACTAAGGCTTTATAAGCATAATTTATTCTATCAAAATAACCCTTTAGTCAGGCACTTAATTTAAGGCCTAAATTTATACCTTTTAAATGCAAATTAAATATCATAGTTGACTAAGGCCCTATTCCTGGCAGAAATTGCTTCTTCAATTCCACAAATTGATATTTTAAAACTTCAGAAATTAATAATCTTTATGGGTTAAAGGTCATGTTATAAAAATAACAAAATATAAACCAGTAAAAACTTGTCCAATTATGACATATGGGTCTTCTACGGGCCGCGCGCCAATCCATGTTAAGACTAATCAAGTTCTTACCAATCATCAAAAAAGGACTTTGGTTATAGGGGCGATCGAGGCTGCTCTGTTAATCCTAGATTTCATTAGAGGTATAAAATAAAGAATTAGGACTGAGGCAAAGAGCGCTAATACTCCCCCTAATTTATTAGGAATAGAACGCAGAATTGCGTAGGCAAATAAGAAGTATCATTCGGGTTGAATATGTAATGGGGTTACCAAGGGGTTGGCAGCAATAAAATTTTCAGGATCCCCCAAAAGTCAAGGGTTAAGAAGGATTAATAATTGAAATAGAATAAAGAGTCCGATAAACCCTATCAAGTCTTTCCACGAGAAGTAGGGGTGGAAAACTAGCTTATCAATATCTCTGCGCGTGCCTAGTGGGTTATTAGATCCTGTTTGGTGGAGGAAAATTAAATGAACCAAGACAAGCCCCGTAATTAAGAAAGGCAATAGAAAATGAAGAGAAAAAAACCGAGTTAATGTAGGGTTTCTAACAGCAAATCCTCCCCATAGTCAGGTTACAATATCATTTCCTACGTATGGAATTGCTGAGAATAAATTAGTAATAACTGTAGCTCCTCAGAAAGATATCTGTCCTCAGGGAAGAACATACCCCAGGAAAGCAGTTGCCATTACTATAATAAAAATAGTAGTCCCTACTATTCAAGTATGGGCGAGGATGTAGGATCCATAGTAAAGCCCTCGGGCGGTGTGGAGGTAGAGAGCCATAAAGAATATTCTAGCGCCATTTGCATGTAGAATTCGTATAAACCATCCGTAATTTACGTCTCGCATGATATGATTTACAGAGTAGAAGGCGATGCTTGTGTCCCTTGAGTAGTGTATGGCTAGAAAAATTCCGGTAATTAGTTGAGTGATTAAGCAGACTCCTAAAATTGATCCGAAATTTCATATTAGTGTAATGTTGCTAGGGGAGGGTAACTTAAGTAGGGAATCCTCAATAGTTTTTATTAAGGGGCTAATATTTGATAAAGGATATATTTACATATATAAAAGTTTTTATAGCTTAAGTTAGAGCGTTACTTTGAAGCAGTAAAGGTATGAGTTTTTAATAACAATTTATGAGTTACTATTATGTATTGATTATGTGATCTTGTTGGTAGGGGCCTTAATGAATGTGGCTTTTATCACTCTGCTTGAGCGCAAGATTTTAGGATTTAGTCAGCTACGGTTAGGGCCAAATAAACCTTCTTTAGCTGGTTTGTTACAGCCAATGGCTGATGCTATTAAGCTTTTCACTAAAAGATTTAATTCTACATTTAGTTCGCTGAAGCTTTTTTATTATCTAGGGCCCGTATTAGGGCTTTTGTTAATGTTAGTAATTTGACAGGTCCATGCAGTTATAAACCTAGGGAGTTTTTATAAATTTTCTTTCATTGTACTGATGGTAATTCTAAGATTAAATATTTATCCGGTGTTGATAAGAGGGTGGGCATGTAATAGTAAGTATGCTATCTTGGGAAGTCTTCGAGGGGTGGCCCAAACTATTTCTTATGAGATTAGTTTAGCTTTAATTTTAATAATTATTGTTATTTTTTGGGGGGGCCTAAGCCTATTAAGCATTTTAGAGTTTGGGGACTACTTAAATACAGGAGTATTATGTCCTTGAGTATTAGGTATTTGATTATTGTCGGGCTTAGCTGAGACTAACCGAACGCCTTTTGATTTCGCTGAGGGGGAGAGTGAGCTTGTTTCAGGATTTAATATTGAATATGGGGCGGGGGGCTTTGCTTTAATCTTTATGGCGGAGTATGGGATGATTTATTTCATATCCGCAGTCACGGTTTGCATATTTTTTCCGGGTATTTCGCTGGTTTTTTTTGTATTAATAACATCCTTCTTTATTAGGTTTTGAATCTGAGCACGAACTACTTTCCCTCGTTATCGTTATGATATATTAATAAGGCTTGCCTGGAAAAGCGTTTTGCCCTTTTCCTTGTTTTTAGTTATCTGCAGGGTTTTATTTATAATTTAATATTTAAATTCTATAATAATATAATTTATTTTTTTTGTTTTCTTTTAAGATTGACTGTTTTTGGGGGTTTGTTTAGACTTGGTTTTTTTACTTGTGAAGAAATCTTATATTTTGAGTTTATTCTTTTAAAAATTTGCTCTGTTGAATTAAAATTTTACCTACTGTTAGATTTCATCAGGAGCTGTTTTGGGATAACCGTGGGTTTAATTAGATGGGCTGTACTACTATTTAGTCTAAGATACATAAGAGATGAGAAATGCTTTTTTGGATTTCACTTACTGGTGTTAAGATTCGTAGTTAGGATATTCCTGTTGATTTTTAGACCAAGTTTGGTGAGGGCTATGATTGGATGGGATGGACTAGGCCTGAGGTCTTATTTATTGGTTCTTTATTATTCGAGGGGCAAATCTTATAATTCAGCAATAATCACTGCTCTAAGCAATCGTGTGGGAGATGGACTTTTGTTAATTTCTATCTTTTTGTTATTTAGTGGGGGGGAGTGAGATTTAAGGTTCTACTCTTGGAATTCTGAGCTAATCTTACTAGCGTCTATCGTAATGGTGGGGAGAACTACTAAGAGTGCACAGATTCCATTCTCAGCTTGACTTCCTGCGGCTATAGCGGCCCCTACTCCTGTTTCTGCATTAGTTCACTCCTCTACTTTGGTTACCGCAGGAGTTTATTTGTTGATTCGTCATTGAGAATTTTTTACAGGCTCAGGGGTTAGGGGGTACCTTGGGGCGGTGGGAGGCTTAACCATATTTATGGCAAGGTTGGCAGCTTTTTTTGAAATAGATATGAAGAAAATGGTGGCTCTTTCTACCTTGAGGCAGTTAGGTGTAATAATCTTAGCTCTGGGAATTGGGGCCACTAAAGTGGCCTATTTTCATCTTTTGAGACATGCTTTTTTTAAAGCACTTCTTTTCATTGCTGTTGGGAATATGATCCATAGAAGTAGAAATTATCAAGATTTGCGTTTTATAGGAGGAAGGGCCCTTTCTCTACCAGTAAGCCTGAGATTTACTTTACTCTCAAGGTTTAGTCTTTGTGGACTTCCTTTTATATCTGCTTTTTTTTCAAAGGAGCTTGTTTTAGAGAGAGTTCTTTTATTAAATAATAGCAGATATATTTACTTTCTTATAATTTTAGGAGTAGTTATGACCTCTATTTATAGGTTCCGTTTTGTTTTATATGTGTTTATCTTACCCCCAAAAAGAGAAACCTTAATAATAAAAAATGATAGGGATCTTAGGGTAGTCTTAGGGATATCTCTCCTTATGCTGCCTGGTATACTAGGAGGGTGGATTCTGAGGAGGGAATTATTTTTTATTTTAAGAGTTAGCCCGAGTCTGAGCTTTATAAAAGTGATAATTGTGCTCTTAGGAGTGGCGGGGGTATTATATAAAGCTTTTTTGAAAAAATGGATTTGGGGGGTTTGGAGTCAGATTTATGGAAACATGTGGTTACTTCCTTTTTTCAGCAGTCAGCTCTTCGTTCGGCCCAGAATGTTATTAGGGCTAGAAGGTTTTCAGTCTTTTGATCGGGGGCTTAATTCTTGGTCTATTAATAGGGTAATACGCTCAGAAAGGGCTCTAATTGGAGGAGTTATGGGTGGGCAGGCTAAGTTTATTAAAATTGTAGGATTTGTTTCTCTTTGAGGAGTGAGAGGTAGAATTTACTTATTATACTTATGTATAGGTACTTAAAAGTTATATCATCCAAATACAAAGAATATGTTAAACATTGCAAGTGAAATTACTCTAATTTTATTGCTTAGACGTATGAAGTCAATATTAAGAGTAAATTTGTTAAGCGTTAGAGCATTGAATAGAAATATTAAATAGGTGTAGATGAGGGTGATTGTTGAAACTAATATAACCAAGGCCCCTACTTTAGACAGCATTAAGATATTTTCCAAAATAAAAATTTTTATAAAAAATATAATAAATGGGGGGATCCCTCCGATTATTAAAAACAGGCTGAAGAGCAAAGTAATAAATCTTTGGGAGGTATTATTATAGGCTAAGTTATATTTAGTGTTTTTACATTCTGCCAGTACTAAAAAGAGAGGCCCTCTCACAAAACCATATACCAATAAGTATATGAGAGGGTAAAATGTTCTTGTGAAAATTGAAGCTAATAACCACCCTAAGTTAAAAAGAGAAGAAAAAGCTATGATTTTTTTGAGGTTAGTTTGTTTAAGGACTGTAAAGGAGGCTAATAGGGTGCAAAAGCCAATAGCTACTATAACTATGGGTAGAGAATAAAGGAGAGACAAAAACAGGATAGGGATGATCTTTTGTCAGACTGACAGGAGTCACAGTTGTCCTCAGTTTTCAATTGTGTGAAAAAGAGAGATATATCAATGGTGAAATGGTGCCGCCCCTAGCTTCACCAATAGTAAAATTGTGATTAACAAATTAAGATCTTCATTGGGGGTTAAGGCTATTAAAAATAAAGTTAAAAGTAGTAAAAGTCTTATAAGCGCTTGAATTAAAAAGTATAATACTAAGGGCTTTGTTGTTTTTGGTTCCCTGTATCGAGCAATAATAAATAGGAAGCTAATAAAGTTGACTTCCAAAATAATTCAGAGGCTTACCATATTGTCAATTGCCAAAGCAATAAGAGGGGCAGCGATTAGGACTAAGAAGGCCATTGATTTATTAGTTCATAGTATTTATAAAACGGAGTCTTATATATTTTAGGGATATTTACCATATTAGGCGCTTAAAGCCTATGCGCTTTTCCGCCACTAAAACAAGTAATTTGGAAGTAAAGTTTACACCTAGTTTCGGCCTAGGTTTTGGCGTTCGCCCCAAGTTTATATTGAGAGTGCTAATTGTATGAGTTGTTGGTTTAATATTTAGAGGTTATCTAAGACTAGAGTTTTTGATTATTTTATTCCTTATTTCTCTTGCTAGGCACTTATTAAGGCCTGTGCTTTTTAGTAATGTTAGTTTTAGGATGTCTATTCTTAGGGCCAGTAATAGATCCTATATTCTAATAGGGTTAACCCTTTTAGTTTTTATATTGTCTTTGGGGGCTGGTAGATCTTACTTTTTAAGGTTGCGTGGACGTAGTTACAGGATATTACTCGGGGGGATATTTTTAAGGGTTATTATTTTCTTTAGGGTAAGAAGAGTGATGTGATTTTACATTTTTTTTGAGCTTTCTGTAATTCCAATTTTTATTATCATCATAGGTTGAGGGTACCAGAGGGAGCGACTAGGAGCTGCTCTAAGTATATTTTTTTATACATTGTTGGCTTCCTTGCCTTTCTTAGGGGGTATTATGTACTTAGGGAGGGTGTTTTCCTCGAGGAGTTTTTTGCTTATAGGGCTTCTTAGGGCGGGGACTAAAACTTCTTTGTTTTCTTTTATTTTTTTATTTGCCTTTTTAGTTAAGCTCCCTATATATTTAGTTCATTTATGGCTCCCTAAGGCTCATGTGGAGGCCCCCGTAAGAGGTTCCATAATCTTAGCGGCGATTTTACTAAAATTAGGTGGATTTGGAATTTTAGTTTTACTCCCCCTATCTTATTTTTTGGTAAGAATTAAAATATTTGTCAGGATTAGTGTTATTGGGATGGTGATTGTAAACTTCATTTGTTTACGATTAAGAGATATAAAAATAATTATTGCATACTCTTCTGTGGGCCACATGAGTATGGTGGTATTTTCTTTTATAAGCGTGAGAAAGCAAGGGCTAGTGGGAGGGTTTTTTATACTCGTTGCTCATGGGTTTGTGTCTTCGGCCATATTCTTTAGGGCAAATCTTATGTACGAAAAAAGGCACTCCCGGAGACTTATCTTAAATAAGGGTTTGTTGACATTTAACTGAAGATTGGCCGTTTTCTGGTTTTTAGTATTAAGGATAAACATAGCTGCTCCCCCTTCCTTAAATTTTTTTAGGGAGATCTTTGTTATTATAAGACTTTTAAACGACAGGATATTAAATAGGTTTCCGATCTTCATTACAGTAATAACAAGTGCTGGCTACAGGCTTCTCCTATTTAGGTCTTCGTGTGCTGGGCAGCCGTTAGTGTTACTCACTACTAGGTCAACACCCAGTAAAGATGTACTTAATCTTATAGTCCATGTGAGTTGGGGTATTCTCAGGATCTTAGGAATATCCTCTATAATTTAAAAGGACGAGATTTGAG
>LR049224.1:2663-13625 GCA_900607525.1 Apocyclops royi
AATGTTTTAATGATTTAGTCAAGCTTGAGCACCTCAGTGCAAAACGTTATTCGATGCTTCGGTCAAAAGGATCCTGCGGGCACCAAAGAGTTTAATTAAATTTAAGCTGTACCATTTGATGAGAGTTTTTTTTTCTTCCAGATGAATGGGTCAGACTGCGGGATGTTCACCTGTAAATTTGCAGAATACATTTCACGCCGAGCAGCCATTACTTTTACTCAGGTACGTGATTAGATGTCCAAGTTTACGTCGAAATAAAACTACCACTTTTAATATTTTTTTTATTGTTCTTGACCAGTGACATAAAAAATACCTAGAACGATCAGTTAGTTCTGAACGCTGGAAAAAAGCAGTGTGACTAAATACTCTTATTTGTTTGCAGTGCCAAAAAAACCCTTCAAACAATTTCATGAGCCAACGAAGATATTTTTAATGTCTATGTTCGTGACTAGTGATGTCTTTAATAAGAGAAACGATTCCATTGTGTTCAATATTCCAGCAAATGTTCTCTAAGATGGGTTGTTTGTTGTAGATAATTTTTTTTCTGATTTCAGGAGGATATGCCATACTTTCGACAGCGCATGATTTATGAAATCGTTAAAAAGAAGTTGATTCATCCATGAAAATTAAATCGCTTCAAGTCGTCTTTCTGTTTCAGTCGAGTTGAGATTAACCTCAACGATTCTTTCTCTCTTGTATTTGTATCAAAACGTAAAGATTAAAAAAAAATTGTTTTTGTGTAGTCCAACTTTTCCTTAACAAAACGTTTTTGTCTATAAAACATGATGATCAATACTTGTGCTCAGACCGGAAATATATTTTCGAATTTTTGTTTTTTAACTTAAACGGAATTGTGTACCTTCCAATGAAGAATTAACTAATAATACAATTTATGAGACTAAAATATTTAAGATGCAAAATGAAAAAGCTAAGTTAGGGGCCATTCGTTCAGCAGTAGAGGCAAAGTTATTTTTAAAACTAGAGACGAGACGAGAAGATGTTAGTACTCACAAAAGTCAAATACTCGAGATGAACAAGCTGTACCCACGTTTTAAAATCAAATTTCACATTACACTATTTATTTAAGAGTTTAATGAAATTTAAATATTATGTAGAAACTCAGTTTTAATTCTTGACATTTGTTGTGGTAATTTTGAGTTTAATTACTCCTAAGGGGTGTGGGGTTTCGAAGACCTAGACGAGTAAATCTGGAGGGTGGGTTGTACGTAATTCCAGATACAATCATCTTTGAACATTCATTTTGTTAGAACTCACACTGCCTCTCTCTTGCCGATATTCTAATGTCAAATTAATTATATCGGGTAGTCCTTCTCTCTGTCGTGCACTCGTGTTTTTTTAGGCACCAAAGCTTGAGCAATTATAAAAATAACGTGAACACGAATAGACCGCAACAACATATTGTATCATCAAGTCAAGTTGGAATCCAATTTATTTGAAAAACTCTAAGAGATTTTAAAAATACGATTAATATCTGTAACATTTTTAGCCTGAATGCAAAAAAAGTTGCTTAGTCATGCTCTTCCACCCCACAGCCAAGAAAATCATAGAGCGCTAGTTTCACTTTCAGTGGGAAGAGATTAACCGGCGCAAAAAGAGCAGAGAGGTGTCTTGGCACATACACCACGGCCTCGTCCCGTCTCATGGCATCGACTATGATCCTGGCAGCTTCGTCAGGCTCGATGATTGGAATGAAATGTTCGAACCTTGTAGTTGGTTTGTGTGCGAGTCCTGTGTTGATGGTGAAGGGTAAAACCTGAAATAACACGAAAAGAGAGCCATTAGACATCCTGCGTTAATGCTACGGCCACATAAGCATTGCGTCGGGCGCACGAAATTGCAAAGTCCACTTGTAAAATGTTAAGAAATATTTGTATTTGTGCTACAGGATAAACTTAAAGTTTCGTGCACTGGATGTTATGGTTGTAAGCTTTAGTAAAAACTGTAAGGGTTCTTGCGGCGTAAAACGTCTTAGTAAGGATTCATTTGAGCTTAGACTTGTCGGCCATTTTTGTGGAGTGTTCTAGGTACGATGATAATACCGTCGTCATCTTAATCTTGTGATCTCGGTTTGACTTTCGAAGTTCAAGGTACGTGGCTTCCATGAGACCTTTCACCGCGTGCTTGGTTGCACAATACGCTGTCTGAAAGAAGAAATCTCCACAATGTGACGTCATTTAAAATATTGTTTAAAGTCGAATAGGAAAGCTCTTAAACTCAAATATTTTCATGGTGAAAACTAGAATGACTTTTACACGACCGTACAATTTTTTTCACTCCCGTCACCTATTGCGTCACGATAACGTATCATCGGTCGGATCAGCAATCAAACGACACTTGAGACTTTTACCAGGTTCGGAGTTCCAGTGACTCCAGCTGTAGAGGACAGTGCAACTATGTGACCATGATTCCTCTCCAAAAATTCGGGCAGGTACTCAAATAAAGTCCAAAACTGAGAGTACACATTTACTTCAAAAACTCTCTCTATGTCAGAAGGGGTGTGCTTCAACAGAGGCTTGCTGTAGGTATATACAATGATCTGTTTAATTTTTTTAAAGGGAACTATTAAATATCGTTTTAAAATGAACATTATTCTAAAATTTCATTGGGTCCCCGGAATTTGTCTGCTAGCTGTTATTAACGAGGAGTGATGTCAAAAATGTCATCTAAATTTCCCCAAAATTTGAACAAAACAAGGTGCGTTCTTTGTAAAGTCCCCGTTATTTTTGGTTCTGATTTTAGGGAATTTCGAAACCAATATGTATAGCGACATTGGTTTCGAGCCACAGCCTCAGAGTGGTGTCATTAAATCGTATCTATACTCAAGAACTAAATTTTCATTTCATCTCACCAGGGCATGATCCCGGCGTTATTGAAAAGCACGGTGACAGGCCCTAAAGCTTCTCTGAAAAACAAAAAAACAAAACAAATGATTTAAAATGGTTAACAGATTAAATTCAAGGTTCTTCCGATAAGATCTTTGGAGGAATTATTCCGGAATTCTAACAATTTAAGCGACAACTCTAACGACGGGTGGGTAGCGGCAGGCTAGCAGGGCTACAGGCCCGACCGTTATTGACACCAGGGTTGACTTGGGCCCAACGCTACTACCTATATACGATTCTCATACTTCGTGAGTCGTGCCGTTTCGGCAACAGCCTCCCTTTTCGAGACATCACAGTGGAAGGCTTTAACACTGATCCCAGTTTCCTCAAAAATTTCCTTGGCTGTCCTTTCGGCGTTCGTCAAGTTGATGTCCCAAATGGCGATGGATTTAACGCCGACTCTCGCAATCTAGATTTGAAAATAAAATAGGATTAAAAGCCGAATTAAAGGATTAAGAAGTAACTGCTTGTCAGTAAAGTCATACCTGTTTGCAAATTTCTTTTCCTATTCCTTGACCCCCTCCTGTCACGAGAATAATTTCATTCTCTAGTGATTTATAAGGAGGTGGAAAAACGAATCTGACAAGACCTTCGAAATATCCGATGAGTACTTGAAGCAACTGAAAATTAGCAAAAAAAGGCATTATTACAGATATTCTGGGGCGGACACGGAAAGTGCATATTGTCGAATGGACATTTTGTCAAATTTTAGTCGGTCAAAACCACACTTTATTGAAAAAAAATTATTAGTAGACATCTATGGTACTATTAAAAATAGAATACTCAAGGTTTTGGTAATGAGGTTACACAATTTCCATTTCGACAAACTGCACTTTCGGCTTTCCGTGTACCACCCGATATTCTCTATATTTTAAAAGGACGATCTTTGGGGGCCAAAACAATCTAAATAGTCAAATTTCCCAATTAGTCTCAATGCAAAAATGTCGCATCGGTTGCAATCAGTAACCAATCAATCGGCAAATGGTCTGCGATTAGTAGGTGACCTGGCCACAACCTTGCGATCAGTCTCCAACGCGTCTGAGATTGATCGCTGACAGGTCCCCGACATGTCGAGGACCGATCGCCATCGCTTATTGGGGTATTTCGTGCAACCTCTACGAAAGATTGTGAATGATGGAAACCTATCCACAACCTCGTTATCAGTTGTTGGGAACCTGTTGGGGACTTGTTGGGAACCTTTGTGGAACCTTTGTGGAACCAGCTTGAAACTTCTTTGCCGTCATTTTTAAAGGTTGCGAAAGCTTGAGACCTACGATTGTGGACGGTCTCAATGTCGAACAATCAAATGTATACGGCCCATCAAACTTCAGTTTTCCACTTTTTTAAAAATGGGGCACATATGTATTATACGGCAAATGAGTTAATTTTCGGAGATAAATGTTGCTACCCTAGAAATCTTCTGCTTCATCTCTAAGTTGCCCCGCTGGGCCGTCCAATACAATGTGTCCCAATTCTAATTTTAAAGTAACTAAAAGCTTTTCTCTCGAAAGGGGGGTTGTACAAACGCAAAAACTTGGTGCTTTACAGGAAAAATCTGTGCGAAAATAGACTCACAAGAAAAAGACTATCGAGGACAATCGAAGTGAAGCCACATCTGGCGGAATCGTAGAAATTCTTCGCTTTTGCCATTTGGAAACTTTTGGATGCGAAGAAAATTCAAATTGATTTCTGAAGAAAAGTTTCACATGCACCGTCAACAAATATTTAAGTTAGGGGCAACGAATTTTTCTGACTACACGAACTCGTCGATTGACAAAAATCTGAATTAAAAAATATTGAATAACAGCTAGTGGGATTTTTCAATGTTAGTTTTATATCAAACCATCTTCAGATTTTGACTCCAAACCTAAAGTTTCGAAATGTCAATTCCTGAATGTTATGACTTTATGTATAATTTTTATTAAGATTATGACAGCCTATTGCCACAGTCAGTACTAGATAAACATTGACAATGAAAGAAATTTTAGAATACGAAAAAAAAAAATTTTTTGCAAAGAAAAGAGCCAGCGTAGTTAGATTTGTATTCAAATTTCTTTGACACGAGCGAATCTTTACCTGTACCAACATCTAAGCTCAAATTACTGCTCCTTTTAAAGTCAGCAAAAAGGTGCTCGACTTGACTCAACTCAACTTTACTTCAATCTACCCGACACCGAATCTTTCGCTTTTGCTCGTCTGTTGTATCCTTTATAACTAATGATTTGCAAATACAAGAAAATTGGCTAATTTAGAATGATGACCTCTGGGAAATTTAGTTGAGTTGTAATGCTATTTCAATCTCTGCTTCCTGTATTTTTTACTTGCTTTACGTAGCATATTTTAAGATTTGTAAAGTTTAGGATGGCCACTTCGCTACTTTACCTGTGAGCATATAATTTTGAAGATGCCATAGCCCGCAAATTTCAAGAGCTTTTTCTTGAATCATTTATACACTATTTTTTACATCTTATGAAAGTTGGTATCTCTTGTCATAGAAACTTCTAAATGAAACTTCAGAAAAATCTTTTGTATTTACCTAATTTCTACATGATATTACTTAGAAGAAAATGAGGAAATTGGACAAGTGACCAACCTATTCGTTTTAACAGAAATCTTGGCTTACCTCATCTGACTTCCAAATGTCTGCTATCTAGTGAGTAGAGTAGAGTTGTTATTTTTTGAAGCAACAATTTGCGCTTACATAAATTTGCGGAACATGGATGTCTATAACGTGGAGAGACATTAGTTCCTCAATAAATGATTGAGGATTAAAATCAAAGAAGAGCAGGAACAGTCAATGAAAGTTCGAAAAATTCAATGGCGTCACACTCATTTTTATTGAATTTTTATAGTGAGCAGATTTATCTTTTTCCCGATATCTGGACAACTTCCATTGGTCATGAGCAAAAAAAGGAGACATTTTTTATCAGATTTCATTCATTTTTGACGTCTTTCCTGTGATTCATTCAAAATTAACTAAAAGACTTTTTTTCGAAAAAATTGAAATTTCATCATGACTAGTAGGATTTCTAAAAATCATGTAATGACAGAGTACGGATTTTAAGTGAGCTTATTTGAGTAAAACAGTAATTTGCCATGTTATTAAAATTATGAGACTTACTTTTGAAAGTCAATAATTAGATAGAATTGAAAAAAAATTGATAATCGCTCTTACCATCAAGCATAATTTATCTGTTACTTCAAAGGGCATCTTTTCTTTTTGGCTGTTTATTGAAAATGTCTTTCTATCATTTGGCAACCCTGATTCTAGGTAAACAAAAACAGGAAAATTTCAATCAAATCAAACTGAAATTGAAAGGTGTATTTTGAGTTAGTTTCTTTAATTTTATCTTTCTTCTTTGTAGATTATCTCTCTCTTCTGCAAAGGCAAAAATAGTAAAATTTTGCAATCACGTTATAATGATCTTAAAACATTATTTGTCGATCACATTTTCTCGAGAAAGCGACAAATAAAAAAATCAAGCGACCACTTGAAACTTACGACTACGTGAAATTACATCTTTTTCAGGCACCATGACTTCGTCGTTTCTGGCAAATACAACAGCAGTGGTCGTTGGCGCGGCCGGTAAGCTTTTTTGTTAAAATCTCAACGATCAAATTCAATATCGAAATTAAACATCTTTTTAACGGCAATTTCTTTTTTTTCAAGGATTTTACTTCATGAAAGATTACTTCTCCGGTGGAGTCTGCAAAAGCCAAGCACGGCTGGACAATAAAACTGTCATTATAACTGGATGCACTACAGGCATTGGACTCGAGACGGCTCGTGATCTGTCGAGTCGAGGAGCTCGAATAATCATGGCTTGTAGGAATTTGGAGTTGGCACAAAAAGTTGCCGACGAAATCAAGTAAAAAAATCGTTCGCAGATATCTTCAATGTCAAGTTAATTTTTTAAAGGTTACATTAGTTCCCTCGTCTCGCGAATATTTTTGGCTTGTAACTAATTTTTTGACTAAACTTTGAAATTATTGAGGCTTTAGTTGTTTATTTTGCTAATCGGTTAAGGTTTTCAAGTCCAGAGCATTTTGTTGAAATGAACTCGTCAGCAATGCCCTTTATAAAAATTTTCCACCAAAGATTTGTGATAATTTCAAGTGCTGAAACTGGGAGAAAACCCGAAGTCTTGCACCTTGACCTGTCAAGTCTAACCTCAGTAAGGGACTTTGCTTCCAAAATTAACGCCAATGAACAGAGGTTGGATATTCTCATCAATAATGCAGGTACGTTTTAGTTTGAGAAAATTGTCTTAAAGGTCTAAGCACACGACTAAATAGTGTATCGTCACATTACTAGAAAAACTCTTAATGAATCTTTGCTCTACTCTTAACGACTAGAATGATGTCGATGAGACCTTGTGATTGGAATGACTGGTGACGTTTATTTTCAGACATTTTTTTTAAAGCAGATAATTTGCTGTGTTGCATTTGAACTTTTTGTGGCATTGAATAAAACCCCACAAATGTTTTTGAATATTTTTTTTCTGTTAGGAGTTGGCTTTTGTCCACACACAAGAACCGAAGATGGATTAGAATTACACATCGGCACGAATCATTTGGGCCACTTCCTATTAACAAACTTATTGCTTGATAAACTTATACACAGTCAACCTTCGAGAATCATTAACGTCAGGTGATAAAGATTTATGATAAGTAATTATTTGCTTCTACAAACATTTTTAATGATATGTAAAGTCTTGTTCAGACATTTTTAAGTTGTATAAAACGAATCAAAATCAATAATTTATTTTCCTTTTTTTCTTCACAAGTATGAAAAGTCTGCAGCACCGAGCTTAAATGTGACTTAAAAATGTCGTTACACAACTGACTTAAGAATGACGACATAAGCATGAAAATTAGATTTCACCATCTAGTGTCTCACTTACATTAGCTGAAATTTTTACATCTGTCTAAACCAAAATGTGTCTTAAGAAAATTGACTTAAGACTGACAAAGAATGAAGATTTGCTATCACCAGTATCTAACTTACGTTGGCAATAGGATCAGCTTGTTAATCCACCATGAGATTAGCATAAAACTTTCTTAAGTCCGTCTTAAGCCAACTGAACCAAGCTTAGACAGATACAAAAATTCCAGCTATTGTTAATAGGATCAGCTTGTTGATCTCCCTTTAGACCAGTCTGAATATTGGCATAAAACGCCATCTACGAAAATTTCTACTACTAGCTCACGCGCCCATCTTCGATCGAATCTTGATCTCGACGATTTGAATTGGGAGAAGCGACCCTACAATGGCGGAAAAGCTTACGCCGACTCGAAATTGGCGAATATTCTGTTCACAAGGGAACTGGCCAAGCGGTGAGACATTTCCCACGAAAATGCATGTTTGCAATATTATGTAATTCAGCATCTTTGTCACGTTTCCCAAGTTTCTCGCAAATTGAGAATTTTATTTTTTAACTTAAAAAATATTTAACCTAACCACCATTATGTCCCGCCCGAATGTGACATTTTGGAAACGGAGACAATCAAACAATGTGACAATACGAAACCTCTTCCCAAGTATCATGCGATCGTCACAACTTAAGGAACTTACCTAACCATTAAGAAAGAAAGCTATCTCATTTATAAGTCAATTTTTTTCTTGGAAACCTATGAAACTGGCTGTAATAATTCGTTTTAAATTTTTATGATTGTATTGATAGGCTGTCTCAAAACGAAGATACCAAGTTAGTGACAACATATTCTTTGCACCCAGGTAATTTCTCTAAAACACTTCTGTGTACACTACATTAGCTTAATTATTGAAATTTCTTTGTTGGTTTCAACTGTCGAGTTGATAGATTCCTCGTTGATAAAACCGACCTAGAAAGTTTGGTTCCTCCTTCGAAAATTGATCGTAAGTGATCACCACAGAGCTAAAGAATATAGAGCAAAGGTTTTCGCAAGGTAATCTATTATTGTTGTCGGTCCAAAATTTATTATTGTCATGGAGAGAAAAAAAGGGCATGACTGAATAAAAAGGAATGCTACATATATTTTTAACTCTGTGGTGGTCACAGATCGTCTTGTATTGGTTATGTGAGCATTTCGTTTTCCACAAAAAATCATGATCGTGCGTTGTGAGAGTTATTTTCGCGAGAAATTCAATTTGTATCGTGGAATAACAGGTGTCGTTCGGACTGAAATCTTTCGACATCTCGAACAGTGGCTGGGTCCCTTTCGTTACCTCTTTTGGGGGCTCGCATGGACATTTACAAAAAGCCCCAAAGGTAAATTATTTTTTGGGGCCGTTAAAAAGTAATTCACGCTTATGGGTAAATTATTAAACATAAAAGCTAGATGAAACGAATTGAGCTATTTTTGGAGGCGTTTCTTCCTAGGACAAATTATCAAAATTTTGATTAAGCAACCTTTTTTTAACACACCTCGTCTTTAATTCCTAAATATGGTCCTATAATTTGCCAATTTACCACAAAAAATCCGTAGATCCAGACTGAAATAATTATATTGGCCACACTGTCAAGTAAAGAGAGCCTGAACACTAAAGAAATTAATTGATAAAATATTTTTTTAACTCCTATCTGACCTGCTTTCCACATGAATTGTACCCGTTAGTTATTTTTAACGGACCGTGCGTAAGAAAACAGGCTCTTCCGTTAAGTATATTAGCTTTTATAACAACTTTGAATGTTTTCCCTTTGGAAAATTGATTGAATGTACCTTTTTAAAATACAATCATTAAACGATGGTAGTTATTTCGGTATGAAATTTCGTTTTTCAGAAGGAGCCCAGACGACCATTCATTGCGCAGTCGATGAAAGTTTGGTACGAGCTTTTTAATATGTCATTTTTCATCTTCACGAAGATTCGTATTACGCAAAGATTGCATACGTACTGTACGTACTAATGGATTTTTTTTTAACTAGGCCAACGAAACTGGGAAATACTATTCCGATTGTGCGGTCGCCAAAACATCCCCACAAGGGGAAGATGATGAAATGGCAGAAAAACTTTGGGAAATATCTGAAAAGTTAGTTCAATTGTAAAGATTCCGTGCTTTTATGTGGCATTTTTAGTGAGTTTACGCTAAGAAATATAGGTTGTCAATTACAGTTTTTTTTATCTTTGTTAAAGAAAATTACGAATGTTTGAACACAAGGTAGTTCTTTAGTTGGCAGACACCTTTCTGATGACCTCAACTTCGAACAAATTACTTCGCAAACAAGTCTAAAAGGGATTTCTACACATTTCTTTTTTTTCGGCAAATGAGCTTTTATTGCCTTTGCTACAAATGCAAAGTTATGATCATACAAAAATATCTTAAATTCACGAAACAGCAGGAATAAAACGGAGTCTTCAAGAAGTTAAACATTTCATGATGGATTTTCCTGAAATGTTTGAATTTCCCGCCAAAATAAACTGATATCCGGTGCTGGCTTGAAGCAGGCGGAACGCGGCAACTTCTGCTAGAGTGTAGCCGCCGACGAAATAAATCAAAACCACTTTTGAAGTGGATGGACGTCCTTCAATGAACATGTTTGAGCGTTTTTTTTAACATAGGCTTTCATTTTTGCGTAAATGAACTACTATCATCAGTTTCGATTACAAGATATGACCAAGAGCAAAAGGACCAGTGCGAGAGCTCGCTGTTAGTGGAAACACACCTACTTTTTGTTACAAAACGAAAGTGAAAACTATACCACTAAAAACTTGAATGGATCAGCAATACTCAAATGACTGAAAAACCCGCGAATTTTAAAAAATACCTGTTATAAATTTATGAGGGATCTGCAACTCCTTCAGAGAGTCATTGATCGAAACTTTAGGGTTTGAAGGCTTTAATGTTTCGAGAACGAGTTTGCATGCCAACGGATGGTAGACTCCGTTAAAGACATACGATGGTCCGCTCGATACTCCGTCCGTGGAACTAGCGCCCTGAGGCGGAACTTTCGAAACGAGCCCGAACTTTTTTGAAACCTAGGTAAAGTGTAGAAAATTGAGTTGACGCACCGCTTGACTATTTACAGTCCCGCATACAAAAAAGCTCGCTTGTGCAAGTCAACTGCATGCGGGACTA
>LR033610.1:0-11228 GCA_900607525.1 Apocyclops royi
ATGTAAGGTGGCACTGCGAGACATCTTGGTCAATGGGAGACCGTGCCTGTCAACTTTAATTGCAAGGTATGCTTGCCAATTTCTAAAGGCATTTATGTAGGTATTGTTGGAGTGTGGAGAAAAAAATTTCTTGTTTTTGGAATGATGTTATCAACCAAGTTAAAACCTTTGATGGCTAGCAAACCTAGCACTGAAAATTTTTGTGCGTGGTCTCCCATTGAAGAATTTACTTGCTATTCTCTTTCAATGTTTTGTACTTGTCAAGTTTTTAAAAGTTTGACCTTTCAATGAAGCAAAGTTTACTAAAATCAACACTCACTGTAGAAAAGCACTCAGTAAAACAATAAAAGATTGCTCTTCTAGAAGACAGTTACAAAGTGTATTGTTTTGTTTTAACGAGATTTCTATAGGTTTCTGTTTTTTTACAGATGTACAAATATAATGATCTTTCAAATGTTCTTTGTCATACAAAATTCCAAGATACAGTTGGATCAATGTTTTTCAAAACCACAAATTTAGTAGTTTAAATGATCTTTTAAAAACTTCCTTTCCACAACAGCCTTGAATTTTAAGCTACATAAATGCTGTTTAAATTTACTAGAAGAATATTTTTATAAGTTAAGATCAAGAGGGAAAATAATTTAAATACACCTTGGGCTATAAATATTACATCATCACATTCTGTTACTAAAATAATTTTGAGCTTTTTGGCCTAAACATTTTGAACGGAAGTTTGTAGTGACCAATAAAAACTTACTATAAAACTAGGAGAGTGCTAATGAAAGGAGTGACACAACTTTTTTTCATTTTAAGTAAAGCGCAAACTTATTAGGAGGTAGAAATGTAACGAATAAAAATTCTTAAGCGTTTGGACTCATTCTTTAGCCAAACGGAGCATGGGATCTCGTGAGAATTTCGAGCCAGCTCGAATTTTCGCCAGTATATCATCGGCTTGCGAGATTTTTTGAGCTATGTGACATATGTACCTACTTAGCATTCTGGCGTAACAAAATTCTGGCTAGCAGAAAAAAATCATCTGATCAATCTAGCTCTAGTGATAGCTCGGTTAATAATAAAACTACAAACTACACCAAATATTGTTGATTGAGAAAATACCTTTATTTAGTTGCGTGTTGGAACTTCTCTTATTAGCACTGCCCTGACCTCTTAGTATCATACATTATTCTAACGACTGGTATTCGTGTTGAATAGAATTTTGATCCACTTTGACGATTCTCACTCCGTGCGGGTCATCTCCTAGCTTGCAGCCCACTGCCGAGGTCACGATCAGCTCCATGTCATTGTACCACCCGCCGGCATTTCGATGGTAATGTCCACAGAAAATTTTCCGCACGCCATAGTGATGAAATTTTTCTAGCATGTGTTTTCGTTTCTTGTACTCAATATTGAAGTATTGCTTTTTCTCTTCTGGATCTGAAATGAACCATGGAATGTGCTGGAAGATAACAGTGTGAGTCGACCCTTTCTCTTTTGAAATCTCAAGCTGATTTGTTAGCCACGTGTCTTGATCATTTGCCAAAGATTGTGCCAAACTTGGATCTTCGTAAAACTGAGAGTTGATAACGATGAAGTGAACTCCGTTGAACCAGAATGAAAAGTAGTCATCACCAAACGTTTGGCAGTAGTTGGATATGCTCTCTGGAGTTGGAGTATTGCCTTAAAGATAAAATATTTGTAATCACAAATAGATACTAGGAATCGAGCCAGCTTGAAGCTCAAAAAAAGATCGTGGGCCTAGGAAAAAAGTGGCTTGAACTTGTTTGCTAAAATTTCGAGTTGGCTTAAAGTCGATCCAACGAGCGCTTCTGTTAGAAAAAGCAAACACAACAACAGTCCTTTTCAAAGTAAGTTGAGATTTACTTTGGTCCTTTTCGATACAGCTCAAAATCAAATTGCCAATGGCTCGGCTCGGCTCAAATAAGTAGCTCGAGCTCGAAAAATTTCTGCTCATTTCACACCTATAAGAAACTTAGCTATGTCTTGTCCGCGGGACGGCCCGAGCCAAAAAATATCTCCTTGACAAGTTTCAGGACTCATCTTACAAAGATCGGACCTTGAATCAATTGGGACCATCCCGAACCGATGAATTATTTGCTAACCCGACCTAACCCAAATGATTTCAGCTGATACCTATATCGTAAGCTGTCTCATCTGAAATTTGAGATTTGAGATTGTGAATAAACCTTAATGTTTTCTTAATATTTCCAACCTCTCTCATCTCAAATTTCAGATGACCCGACTTATGATGATATCAGCCTTCATTTCTGAGAAAAGAGGCACTTCAATTTATTGCACTGCCATTCAGCCAATCAGCCCACCATGCTTGAGTAATATCATAAATCAAAGTATATGGAGTAGTGGTGGGCACGAGCCGGTTTTTTAAGGCTCGGGCCGAGCCGTACCGCAAAAAAATACTTTGGCCCGGGCTAGCTTTAGGGCCAGCCCGAGCTTTTATAACAGTAGCACTTGGCCCGGGCCAGGAAAAAATCGTTTGGTCCAGGCCAGCCTGCGAGCCAGCCCAGCCCTCGCCCACCACTAATATGGAGAGAAGGTATGACTGAGTCACAGGTCAATTTTCAGCTGTGTGACATCACATCTTCTGCACATTTTTAGAAGCCCCGATTGTGAAAATGTATGATTGAAAAAACTGTACTTGAGTTGAAACTTGCTTGAGCCATCAGTAAATCAATCTAATTTTACAAAAATTTGCATATGTAACAAAATCTTGCTTTTTTTAGGTCTAAAAATAGAAGATGTGATGTCAACACTTTGACCTGTCACTTTTTGAATTTTCAATTTGAGATTGACCATACCTTCTCTTCATAAACTTTGATCATGAATTGTGTTGGAACCGGCCGAAATTTTTCGGGCTCTGGTCAGGCTTGAGCTTTGATATTTAAGGTCGGGTCAGGCTCAAGCTTTGAAAATATCCCACGGGCCAAGCCTGGGCCCCCTAAAAATCTGTGTTTAATAGAATTTAGTAATCCTTGAACTAATTTCTAATATCTTGGATTATTTTTCAGTTCGTACCTACATCGTGATTTCCACAGACACAAATAAGAGGAATGTCTTTGTCGAGGTGCGAATACACGTCCAAAAAATCCTTCAGAATAAGAAATTTAGTGTTCGGTTAATGCAACTGAAAATCAAGATTTAAGGTTGGCCACTTGGCCAATTTTCTGATAATCTTCATGTGACATCATCAGTAATTAAACTAGGCCAAATCTATCTTCAAGTGTAAGTTATCTCTGAAATATCATTTAGATATTTTTACCACAAGTTTATCGGAAGAAAAGCTTTCTAAATTTGCCAGTGATGACATCACCAACACTCAGGTAAAATGGCTAAGTGACCAACATTTACTTTATAAATCTTGCTGAAAATATTCCGGGTCATTTGTTTAGCTTGGTCATGGACATCTATACCTAACCGGCCAAACAATCATACAATTATATACATCCAGCTAAGCTGAATGTTTTTTTGCAAATACTTAATTAAGTGCAGCCAAGCCATGAATGGGCCAACTTTTACGGGTAGGCTCTTATCTGCCAATGGGAGGTCACTTATCAAAACTTTTTCTGCTAGGATCGCTAGATGTTAAAGGTATTTGTGTATCATTTGATAGAATATTTAAAAAATTTCCTAATTATAAAACACTTTTCAATCAAGGTAAAACCTTGTTGAATCTTTTTGCATAAAAAAGCCTTGCTAAGCTGCTATACATTTTCAAGTTCAACTGAAACCCATTTTTATCACTAAGTAATTGTAGGCAAAAGCAGTGAGACTCAAAGCTAACACTATTTAAATGCTGTAATCTTGTCACACTGCATAATAGACACTGAACTATTCATAATTATGTAAAAATCTAGGCATTTTAATTTAATGTAAAATATTACCTTCCTTTAATGTATATCAGGGCATTCACCAAGGAATGTAATGATCAGTCTTTACCTTGGTTTGTCTCTCCCTGATTTCCGGCCATTGGTCCGGAAATGCATCAACCTGATTTAAAAAAATGTCATTCCTTTTGATATTTTTGTGTTCAAATATTTTATGGTGGTAAAAATTTAAAGTGAGATCTATTTTAAGCTCATGACCTATTTCGGAATTTAGAGACAATTTTTTTGTTTGTAAGACTCTAAAGCGTTTTTCATTATTTATTATTCAAACTAAAATGTCACACATGAAACTATTTTACTTAAAAATTATTAAGGTGCTTTTATAATTCCGTATAACAGTAAATATCTTTTTAAGACACTGTCCAACTATTTTTTAATAATTAGATTAATTTACAAAATATGCTTTGTAGTATAGATACCACCGACACTATCAATTAAAACTAAGTTGTCTCACTTCCGTAAAAAATAGAGCATACCAGATCTCCACAGACAATGAAAAATGCTGGCTTGGGGTTCATAGAGTTCAGCATCCGGACGGATTTCTTGCACAACTCTATCTCTTTTTCCCAGCTGATGTTAGGATACTGAAATTTAAAAAAGTAATTACATATATATTGGCCTAGATTAGAAAACACATCTTTGGTTTAGAACCATGAACATAAAAAATACCCAGACGGATCACCTGCCCAACCAACTTTGGTTAGTTCCAAAAACCATCGCAATAGGCCATTTGGCGCTGCATGCTGGACCAGTGTTGCCAGAAATGTCAGCAAAATTCCACCAAAAATTGGAACAAAACATTGTGTGCTCTGTTATGATTCCTATATAGAAACTCAAATTTCAAGTTCCAATTTAAGGGATTTCACCAAATCTGGCAACACTGTGCTAGACCAAAGGCAGTGCAACGAAGATAATACATAAATGAAACAGTATTTAGTTACACTGTTTTGGTCCGGCATGCAGTGCCAAAACATGCATTCAAATGATTTTATGAACTATGGAGTGTACACATTGTAGTTATTTTTAATGTCTATGATTAGAACCTTTATAGAACCTTGAAAAAATGGGCACCTTGGTAATGAAACACATAATTAAACCAGACATTTTTTCAGAATTTGGTAGAATCTTTAATTTTAGTGATTTTTTTGCATATTTCTAGCATCAGTGGTGAAAAACATCAAACCCGATCAGGAATGCTTCCGTCTCCGTAATTTGATATCATTCCGAGCTGAGTATCGGCTGCTTGCACAAAAAAGAACGAGTCCTTTTTCCAACTAGAGTTAGTCTCCATCTCGAACCCAGGCAGGACCCGATTCCGAGCCTTGAGAACGGACCTCTTGCGAGTGTCAGACTCCATTGCAAAGATTTTGATTTCTCCTGAGACGAAAGTAAGACGTCTTGTTTTTCAAGTGCGTATTCATGACACTTCTCATCAATTATTTCTTAATTTTCAAATCGGAACAATCGTGGGCCCGTTATAAAGTGCCACCCTTTTACAGTTGCCTCCAAGGTAGAATACGCAGATACGTCAATGATATTTTTTCAAAATTAATGGAAATTTATTTGGGGGCACGGTATTGTTCCTTGGGCATGGCAAGGTTAAAATTTGATCGTTGGGACTTGGGTGGCAACACCGTTCCAAGTTGGAGGGCGAGGGGGACGACACAGGGACGCAGTGGGGGTGGCACGGTGGTTGCGAATGTACAGACAGACGACCAGACATTCTGGTGAAAAAAATAGTGGGATTTTTTTGGCCCACCTGAAATCCCTTATTCTCATTTTGTATCAATCTTAATTTACGCCTATTTGTCGAATTTCGAGAAGTGTACCTTTAATAGTAACTGTTGCAGACGTACAGTGTTAACCTTGCTTCTTGCTATTAGCACAATGACATGACAGAAATACATCTTATCCTGGTTTATTGATAAAACATCTTGACTCTAGTGAAAGTTACGAATCACTAACTGAATTTTAAGTGAGTTGATAAACTATCATAGGAAATCTCACTGTGTATCACATAACTGTTTAAAACAGATTTTGCTGAAGATACGAAACAATTTAAAATCGTAAACAATGTTTGACTGGATGCTTTTGAAAGCTAATCAACAGAGATTTGAGATACTTCTGGAGTGAAAATGCTTACCAAACGTTTCAGTGTTTTTAATTGCAATCCTATAGAAATGATGTGCGTAGTTTGAGCAAAAAAATCAGATTTGTGTCCAACGAACTTCGTGCATGTATGGATAAAGGCCTTAGCAACATGGATCCCTTAACGAACGGATAACACTCTGCTAATACATAAGCATGTGAATTTAACTAATGAAAATTCAATATCAGAATAAATTAACTCATTTATTTTGGAAAACTTAAAGCAGCGCAGCTGAGACGTCCTGTTTTCATAGCTATCTATGCGATAAACACACATATGTGAGTATTGCATGGAACGGGACACAAGGACAACACAAGAGGTACGAGAGTTTGGGGCAAAAGATGAGAGAGAAGGTTGGAAGGGGTCAGAAACTTGAACGCGCAGATCAGAAATCAATCACGCAACCTCGATCAAAGAAAGCCGTGGTCGCTGTTGTTCATACCCATCGACTTGGTAATTTATTTGTAAATAAACTGAAATAAGTTTGTCATTTTAAAGTAAAAATATATTGATAATCTTTTCAACTTAGTTGCCATTTATTGGGGTGAGCTTTTTTTCATTAACCTAAGATTCACATGAATTTGGTCGTGTTGCACCTGGTCGCAATTTCAACCAAACGGCCTTCATAATTCTAGAACCTTGGAAATAGTTCTGACAAGGTAATGGCAAGTTGCATAATGAACGGATCCGTATCAAATAATAAAAATCTTCTCAGACTTTTATCTTTAAAAAATCATTTTGCTTTTTCACACAAAAAGTTTTTGAAAGGAATAAAATGAAAAAAATTAGTTAGATTTGCCTCCAATGACATGAAAAAAAAAAAGAGAGGGCGCTAGATGAAAGGGGTAAGATATTTTCAAAACATGTCTAAGGTCTAGTCTCAGGTATCTTAAACTCAACATGAAGGTTTTACTCCTTCCTAATTAGTCAGGTTTGAAATCCCTTTCATGACGTCATCTACAAAACACTTTAGTTGTTGCCTCACCATTGGACTTAAGTGTTCACAATTAAAAGTTTAAGAAATGTAGGTGGTTACAAGATTTATCAAGTGAAGGTTGGTCACTTAGCCACTTTACGTGAGTGGACACATAGTTGATGACATCATCACGCACAAATTTTGAGAGCTTTTTTCTCAAATACCAAGGTATTTTTATTCGAAACCTTTTCTTCACATAAACTTAAACTTCACTTGAAGTAAAAAATATCAAAAAGAAATTTCTGTGAAAACTTACATGTCTAAGATATGGCCTGCTTTAATTACTATCTGCGTGTTATGATGTCATATGAAGATTATCAAAATATTGGCTATGTGACCAACCTTTACTTTATAAATCTTGGGTAGTTGTATACAGGAAATTTCAATGAAGGCAAAGTCATGACAGTCCTTAAACACCTCCAGCTTTTGTCTAAGTTTCATATTATCGCTACTCCAAAATCATTGAAGTGTCAAACTGTCCGAAGACCATGTTATTATTTTGTTATTAATTATTATTAATTAATTGATAATTAATTATAATGATACAATTTTAAAATTTTCAATCTACGACAATTTGACGATGTGACAATATGGGAAATAAGACCCCCCCCCCATGTTATAAAAAATCATATGATACAACTAAGCTGTCCACTGTAAATAAAAAGCCAAATTTCCCTTACCAATAAATGGTCTAGCTTTTCAATCGTAACGTGGATTTTCGACTAATATAACTTTTTATAACATTGTCTATAGATCGAAGTTGAAATTTTAGACACAGTAATTTCAATCCCTCATTGAATTTTTGTTTTCTTAATCCAATCAGACCTTGATAAGATGGTTCATAGATTAATAGAATAAAACTTGTAATAAGTTAGTCAGTTTTACTGCTACATTTACGGATGTATTTCGAGAGCTAAGTGTTTAAAAAAGATTAAAATTATATATTTTTAAAGAAAAAGGATCAGAAAATACTATTTTATGTTATCCTTTCTTTTCAAACTATATCTCAGACAAGTTGATAGTAATTCAATAGTATAAATCATTTTACAATTTAAAAAATTAATAATTAAATTTTTAATAGTCTTTAGTTAGGAGTAAAGTATATAAATATGGTTATTACACAGTTTGACTCATGTTCTCCAAATTCAGATGTGATCTGAGACGTTGACATGGGAGATTGATTGATTGAGATAGTGTCAGATGAAACAGTGTGACCAGTTTTGCCATCAATGGACTTTCACTCTTCAATCTTCTGCACCAAATTTCCAATTTTATTAGTTTATTCTTAATTATGATCAATTTATTTAAGCTAATGAATTAATCATTTTTCATTTATCATCAATCAATAGTTACCTACGGCCTTTAAAGAATTGAAATATTTTATTCGACTGAAAGTCATTTTTATCAAAAATTTTCATATTTCTTGCTTAGATAAGATTGAAAAACAAGAGAAAATCAAATTTATTTCAAAATTATAATTTTACAATTTACCAGTGGGGAACAGTCCTCACTTAAACAATAGGGTGCAGTGTTTAAAAGAATTTTTTTCCAGATCTTTCTTTCCAATTCATTTGAATTTTTTTCAAATGATGCTCAAAATTAAAAAAATGTTCTTGGGACAAAATGAACAATTTTCGATTTAAATCGACATTTTCAAAAATAAATAAATAATATTAATAAACATTTGATAGAATTTAGAGAAAAAAAAAACATAGTTCATGTGAATAGCAACGATATATATTAAATTAAGATACTTAAGACTCAATTCATTAGCTTGTAGTCTTATTAGATTTTAAAATCTTTTTTACAATAAGTTAGTTCATTTATAATCATTAATTTTTCTCCTTACCTGAAGTTAACGTAGCAGTGAAACAGTGCTGCTAATTTTTTTAAACCAAAATTGGTAAATACATTCTATATTTTTTTTCACAGTGATAAGAGATATCGGAGAAATTTTTTTTTCATATTTAACAATTAATTTATACAAGGTGCAAAAACTACAAAAAAATGTTGCCATCGAATTATTTTAAAATTTCACCAAACTCGTGTAAATGCATTTTATTTCAATTGTTTGCCGAGCAAGTTGATATGTTCCGGATTTTGTTTGGAATGAAACAACCTTTTTATTCATGGCTAGTGTTATGTGACTAATACAATCTTCAATTTGTACTTTGATTGAGAGCTCGGCTCGGCTCGGCAAACTCAAAAATTGGTCGATGATGGATAAAATGCATTAGGGATGTGTCGAACGAAGTGTAATAAAACGACAACAGCAAAAAAAAATTCGAATCGACTCAGAGTGCAAAATTATTAATAGATAAGTCAATGTTTAATTACGAGTATTTTACGTCTTTTCAGATGAGATCTTTCCCATTGTTCGAATGTTCGAAATTCGACCTTCAGATTATTTCTTGAGATGCATGAAGTCGTCCGGGTGGCTGCTAAGCCTCTTCTCGCCCGCGGTGTGCTCGATGGCGGTGTACATCCTGCTGGCGGCCACGGGGCCGACACAGGTGGCGGCGTCAGTGAAGTAGGAGCACACCTGTAGCAGAAAAGTTTCAAATTGTCTCATTTACAAATCTGTTCATATGAGGGCCCGGATACGCTGGTTTTAAGTAACGTTAGTCAGTTTGTGGTAAAATTTTCTTATTAATTTTAAATGACTACACTATTTTAAAACTCCAATAGTTTGGAATCGAAGTTTTTATGAAATTCTTAAGATAATTTTTTGGAGTTTTCCTCTTGTCCTGAAAGTCAGGAAGTCAATGTAATAAAAAATTACGATTCAACTAAGCTATCCCATTTAAAAAAAAGGCAGAAGAATTATTAATAAACTGGTCCAGCTTTTCCGACGTAACGTGGACTTTCGCGAAAAATAAGTTTCATAAAATTTATACCAGGTACCAATTTTATAAAAAATTACGAACATATGATACGAATAAGCTGTCCCATTTCAATATACAGCAAAATTTTCGTTACACAAAAACTGGTTCAGCTTTTCGATCGTTATGTGTTTTTTCTAGAAAAAATAAGTTTTATAGAATATATCTCACTTTTTTATAGAAATTTTCTTCGGGGTATCTTACCATGTATATTCGTTTCTTTTTTCGCGATCTTTCTCGACTCGATATTATAATTCTATTATGATTGCCACACTCTAGCCTCACATTAATCCTAAAGTGCAAAACTTTTGGTTTGCTAATCACGAAACCTAGACAAAAGTTAAAAAAATTGTCCGAAAGTTTGATAATTGGTTGAACAAGTGTACAGCATCCTGTCGAAGATCACTTGATCGAAATTAACTTTTTCGAAACCTCACTTTATTAAGCCCTCAATTAATCAAGATCATATTTGATCGAATGACCTAATTGATCGAAAAGATGATAGTAAATCACCCCATTAGATCAATGATTTATTTATGAATCGGATGTTTGAAATGTCTTTCGACGAAATAAAATTCGATGTAATAAGTAAACGGACCTACAAAACAGAATTTTTCCGGATGTTTGAACTATCTAACGTTGGAAATGAAACCAGGTCACTTCCTTGTCTTATGGTGAAAATAATCCTTATCAAACAAGCAAAAGTCCTTTATTGACAAACCCTCTGTTTGCAGACAATTCGTAACATCCTTTTCCGAGGTAAAAAATCAGCCAACATCGACTGCTAGGTTTGCTAGCTGTAAAAGGTACTTAGTGTATGTAGAAAAATTTAATTTGAATTTGTAATGAACTACCCTACTGCGGTAATATATTGAATACGCCAAGGTTTCAGCACACTCTCTCCCATAAGGATTTTTTTCACACTCTTGGCCACTTAAGTCATTCCTGGTATCAATGTTATAAAACTCTTTCTGGTGATAAGCTAGACTAGGTTTGTTTGAAAAGAAATGCTTTACTTTTTATGACTGTGAGACAGCTTAGTTGTCTCGTACGATCGTAAATCATTATAACAATGTCTTACGAATGGCGTAGCTTCATTTGACCAACAATCAATTGACCGACACTCACTTGAACGAAAATATAGAATTTCTAATTCAACATTTCTTTCAACTTTCTGATCTTTTGACATTTTGACATTTCACCTCGACTTTCTGAGTATTTTCAATCATACAAAATTGTCAATCAAATGTTACTGTCAGTCAAGAGAGACATTTTTGTGCATATCGGAAGTGATGGGTTCG
>LR033694.1:1344-13800 GCA_900607525.1 Apocyclops royi
CGTCCCATGGACGAGCAGATTTCCCCAAATTTAGACTGCTAATCTGGCAGGTACCTATCATTCCAACCTTCTGCACCAACTTACCGTACTGGGGTGGTTGCCGCACCGGGGCAATACTTTTTAACGCTCTAGAGAAGGTTTATGGGTGAGTGTGGGAATTGGAAATAGTGTTGTACGTGACATGTTTTTGGCTTATTTAAGTGTCAAATTTTCGAACTTTCAACATAACGCACTTTTCATTGAACATTCCTTTTGACTTTTTTCCTTCGACAAATGCCACATTTTTCAATGTATTTTTTAACATAAAAAATTATCGACGGCGATAAAATCTTGCTCTAAAACATTTTGTAGAGTTATCATGTTATCCATTCAATCTCTACCTACAACCGAATCTTGGTTAGGTCGACAGAATAGCAATGTTCAATATTTTAACGTTATAATTCTTTTTCAGACTTACTTTCCGTATTCTATTTCTTGTCACAAAGAGAGATTGTTTTGAAAACTAAATACTTTACTAAAAAGCCATTTTGCATAACTGAAAATTTTCTCACGCTTTCGAAGACGAAAATCACCTTTCGTTTTGCTTTGCAATTTTTGAAAACCGAAATAATTTTATGATAACATGTTGTTTCGAAAATTTCGCTCAAAATTTTCGTACTTTTTTGTGGGGTCGTTTAAAAGTACCGCCCTCGTCCGGATGCTGCCCTGGTACGGACGTGTAGTCCGGACACGTTGTGCCAGATGAATTTTTCCCCCAGAATCTGGTCGTCCGGACGTCCGGACCAAGGGCGGCAAAAAAACACTTCCGGACCAAGGGTGGTGGTGCCCCCCTTGGTCCGGACGCATTTTTCTGCCCCCCTGCGTCCGGACTAGGCGTCCGGACGAGGGCGGTACTTTTAAACGCCCCCAATGTTCCTTTATCTTTTCAGAGGAAAAAAAATGGCGTGAGCGTCGGTTTAGCGACAAAAATACGTCTCTCAGGTATTCAATGCTGTACATCAGATCATTTCAAAAAGCCACAGTTAACAATATCGAGTTGAATAATATTTTCATTTGAATATAAAAAGGTAGTTGATCTGAACTTTTGGCTTGGTGATGTATGAAATGGCCTTGAGACTTCAGTGAGGGCTTCAGCAAGTTACGACTTGTTGAGGCAATAGTAGGTGTTCCACACATGTTGAAGAAGAGCTTAAACTTGTCTGGCTTGGACATTATGAGTTTTGGAACCATTTGTTATTCATCAGGTTTTGACAGTTATAACCCATAAATCAGGATTAGGTCAGCTGGGGCACCGTCCAAAGTAAGTCAAACTTGTCGAGTGGGCACCTATCAAAGGATGTCCCGCTCACATCCTTGATTAGTCTTTTCTCAAATGCAATACAGTATTCAACACCCGTATTTCACAGTAGTGTTATAGTGAACTTATCAGCAACACTTAGGTTATTTCCCCATATCAGTCAGAACAATTAAACTTATATCCAAGACCAGTGTTCATTATTTCTATCATGTTTGGGTATTACTGTTCAATGGGATATCTCAGGCTCTCTATCATACTTTGAACCTAAGTCTTTCACTAAGGGTATATCAGAGCACATGCAAAATAGACAAGAGCTACATTTGTGGTCTTTGTACAATCAAACATTATGTTTCGATTCGAAAACATTGACTTTTGAAAGAAAATTCAAAGAAGCCTTTTACTACAGGATGTACTCGTTTGTAAGTCATTTGTTGATCATAGTAGTAAGTCAAAGAAATCATCCAATAAGTATGTAATATTCTTGAGCTTATACATACCTACTGGACCCAAAATAAAAAAAAATATTGCTATTGTCATTTCTTTAAACCTTTTATTGCATAAAGGATACTGTAGTGCAGGTCAGACTCGACTCACATTGTGACGGGTAGGTCAAGCCCATCACGAATACAGACAGAAATCGATAACCATCGGCGTCAAATCCGACTCAGCGATACTTAATAATTATTTTAGATTACATCTTAGAAAAAGTCATTACTCGAAAAGTTCCGTTTCCAAAGTCCGAAACGAATCAACCTGCAGTACTCATGAAGATCGATATTGAAGGAAGTGAGCTGGAAGTCCTCACGGACTTACTTGTCAGCGGTGCGCTGCAGGTATGTAAGAAGTTTTGACACAAAAAAAAATTCAAAGAACGCGATAATTATGGGTTAAGTTTTTGTACATCGTCACCCCAATAGCACGATATATTCATTTACAAGTAAAATCAATAATAATCACTCCTTAAAGCTTGCAAGTGTAATATTAACACTCTCTGTCTAATTCCTTGTAACTCACAAGTTCCTGCGCAATTATTTTTTTTAATCGGTCCTTTTTTGCAGCATATCAGCTACACTCACGCAGAATTTCACTCACGAATGTTCAGTCGAGCTGAGTCGAGATCCAAGAACATAATTGAGCTCCAACGAGTCTTACATTGGCTAAGCAACGTGACACAGAGCCTTCAACTCTTATCTCAAATTAACCTGGACACGTTTGATGACGAATCTTATTACCAGTCAACCTTTCCGTTGCCACAATGTTAAGGCGTCGTTTACAGTCATTACACTAAGCAATAGTAAGCTCTTTAAATAAAGGAAAAAATGCACTACCCGTTGCAAAACTTAATGCGCTTTCAGTTGCTCAAAACACGAGGCCTGAGTCATTATCATAAGAGAAAGTTAACAACCAGAAAATCCAAGAGAGCGAATCATGAGACACTTATCTGACAAATTGTTAAACAGTTGAAATTCCAACAAAAAAAGAAATATTACTTAATTGCAAGATTGAAACTGATTGTAATTGAATGACCCTTAAAACTGAATTGAAATCAGCCAAAAATTGTAAAGCCAGTATATTGTTATTTTAAGGTTATTGTTTCCAACTTCTTGCTCATAATTGTTCCGTGAAAGAGGTCTCATTTGGTTGCAAACCAAAAATATGCATCCAAAAAGACAATTTAGCAAACCCACCCGGCCCATGATACTGCCAAGAACATCTGTGACAATAAGTCTCCATATGGGCCAATGTAGGTGATCCTTAACTATGTATATTGGATGGCAGGCAGAGGGGACTTGCCATTGTTATTTAATTATTTCAAATTGAATTTTGATACGTCTTATGGCAACTTAAATTGTTAATGCTGTTTACATAAAGAAAGAAAACTTAAAAAATGTTTCAAAATCAAATCTGTTTAACTATTTTTTTCGAGGGTAAAAACAGCCTAGATTTTGCTGCTTTGCAAACAATAATTCTTTAAGGGGCGGCCGCGGAAAGTTGAAAGTGAAGTTTGTCGAAAGGACTTTTTATCAAGAATCAATTGTACAAAAACACACTTTGTCAAAGTGCAAATGGGCGAAAACATACTTTGTCAAAAACATTTTTTTGAACATAATTTTTGTTCACTTTGTCAAATTGAGGTAAAAGGGCTAGGTTGGTGGTTGGTGCCCCCAGCAGGGCTGTGTGGAAGACTGGTTAGGTTAAGTTAGGTTTGGTTATATGTAGATGTTACTTTTGACAATTTGAACATTTAGATTAGGGTAGGTTAGGTTATGTTATTTTGAAATTTTTTTTGACACTTTGAAAATTTTGCACTTTTTTCAAGATTCAATTTGACCAATTTTGTTCTCGCCCATTTGAATTTTCGACAAACTGCACATTTGTCTTTTGACAAGCTGCACTTTCGACTATCCGTGTACCACCTTTCTATAATCTTTTTTATAATTTGAAATATTTGTGATACCATTTTTACGTGATGTGAAAACAAATAAAATTGAGCTTGTCAACCACACTATGAATAAATCGGCCATTGCGCTTTCTGGATTTGCGCGGGCTGGGTTGCGCGGTCTCAGTACAACAAGTAGTCAATGTTATAAACAAATTACGATTGTATTATACGAGTTACGATTGAAAAGTTGGACCGTTTTATAAGTAACTAAAATTTTGCTTTATTAATGAAGTGGGACAACTTAGTCGTAAAATATTTTTTATAACATTGACTTCTGATGGATATTTCATTTTTTCGGGAAATTTTTCTTATATGAGCCTACGCTATTTAATAAGCCTGCACACAGCACAGCTGCCACCTTGCGCGGGTTTATAGAATAGCTAAAAGCCCACGCAAGGTGGTCATTTTCTATTCTCTAAGCCCTCGCAAAGTGGTTATTTTCTATTCTATAAGCCCGTGCAAGGTGGTCAAACTTAAATTTGGCTGCTGTGCGTGGGTTTATAGAATAGCTTCAAGCCCGTGTAAGGTTGTCATTTTCTTGCTTGCGCAAGGTGGTCAAATATTATTTTTATTGCTTTTTTGCTTCAAAATTATTGCAGTGCAAAAGTCGTATTTACCTCTGACTCTCAACTAACAACTTGATGCATTCTTAAATGCTCTCTCCTGGACAGGTAGTTTTGGGTTTTTACTGTCTAGGGCTATTCTCTGGAATGGCTCCTGATTGATATGTGAGATATCTGCTTCCGTGTCATACAGGAACTGTACTCTCATGTCTCCTATCTACCCAGTAATGAACAGTCTGCTGTGTGGCTTCAGCATGAGTGATCATGAGTTACTCATTACTATGAGTATCTTCATTGCTCTGTTTAGCATGGTTCTGAGGGCTGTGGTCATTTCCTTCACAATGCTGCCATCCATTTTGGTATTTTACTTCAACATACTGTCTTGTTTGACTAAGCTTAGGCTAAGTTTGTGTCAATGATAAAGTTCAGTCTTCAGTAAATATTTATTTTGTTGTTTACTGTTTCCATTTTTGTTCAATACACACGTTCCTAGCTCACTAGCAAAAACCCAAACACCAAACCCATGCCATTGGCTCAGGAAGTATAGTTTTAGAGTAAACCAATCAAAACATTACCCAAAAGCAAACGTCTGATCAACGTTTGTTAAATGATTAAATTATACTACTAGTCTTCCGTATTACCACTGAAATATGAGAAATCTGGGAAACAAAATGTTGATTAACAAATATACACTACTCTTAAATCTTTAGCTTTGTTTTGGGTGGAGTACTAGTGCAATTTTCATTGTGATATGGTACCCCTGAAGAGGTGTAAGCTAGACCCTTCTAGTTGTACTGAATATTGTTGTCAGTGATGAAATGAACTGACCTCGGCTATCCATCTTATAGCAGGTTCCTGACTCGATTGATTAACTTTGAAACAATTGAATAATAACAAAATTCATGTTTTTATAATAATGTCAATTAAATTTTTAGGAATCTTTTACATCATGTGTATGTCAAAAAAACCTTTAGAAAAAACCTGGGTCTATGTGCAGTACCAATAGCAATACGTTAACTAGAGTTTCTTGACACAGATTGTGGACATATTTGATCTCAATCACGGAATTAAAAAAAGGAGTCACTAAACCTCTCTTTTTCATAAACCTAGTACGTCTACCGTTGTCTTCACAACAAAGCTCAAACTCCCATCTAGCCTGACCTAACCTAACCTTACCTAACCTAACCCTACATACGTGAGCAAATTCAAAATGCTTAGTAGATGAAAAAGGCGTAAAAGACAGGCATTACCTTATTATTATTGCTTCAGTAGAAGATAAAGATTTAACTAATTCTTTAGAAAATAGGTTCTTCTATTTGATACTAAAAATTCATAGCATTTCAAAACATTTGTAATATTTGTCTTTTATTTCTAAGAAAGCATCTAGCTTATTTTCTCGTGACTGTCTCTCAGTTTACCAAAGTTTTGTGAGAATTTGAACGTGTACGTAATTGGCAGAGACGTCCTTGAGTGGATAAAAAATTCTAGCCACAAAAATATTTTTTTTCAAGTCCTTCTGCTTATAAAATATCTTTCACAAACATGCTAGGAAAATATGAAAACTATTTTGACATTGATATCGACAATTGATTACTTCAGCTGTTAAGCTGATATACAAAAATATTTTTTTGAAATGAGTTTATGAGGTGGTACACGGAATGTTGAAACTGCAATTGGTTAAAATAACAAATGTGCACTTTGTCGAAAGTGCAAATGGCTGAAAATACAATTGGTCCAATTGAATGTCGAAAATAAAATTCGAAATGTAAAAACTTTCAAAATTTCGAAAGCGTTCAAAATGCCGAAAAAGTATTGTGTACATAGAACCTACTAACCTAACCTAACCACCCCCACCCAGCCCTGTCGGGAGCACCTCATTGGGGTTAAGGCTATGTTTGATTTTCGACATTTTGAAAATAATTTTCAAGAAAGTGTGCTTTTGCCCAATTGCACTTCGAAAAAGTGTGTTTTTGACCAATGGAAATTTGGCAAGAAGTACAGAACGTACATTCTACAAACTGCATTTGCGACTTTCCGTGTCAGTCCCATTTTTATGATGCAAAACTTTTTGTCAAAAAAATGATTCCAGGAGAGTAATTTAAAAAGTATAAACTATAGCTTTATGCAGTTTATCATTTTATTGGGCTAGATTATTTGAATATTCGATACATTTAAAACAAAACAAACTTTCTGGAGATAATATTAAAAAATTAAAAGTAGTAGGCACCACTTAAGATAATGAATCAATTAGAATTAATTTGAGAGCATAAATTGGGACGTATTTCTGAAAGTATAAAAAACGATAGTCATTGTGAAAAAATAAAAATAAAAGTATTTTTATTCTTCATCTACGTTAAAAATGTTAAGGCATGAATAATCTTCATTGAGTTAATTTAATTTAAGTTTAATTTACTTTACATATTTGCTTGGTCATGCTACAATTCAATCCTCTTTATTGCTCAAATTTCATTACTGCATTTGTCCTTATCATCAATCGAGCCAAATCTTTTTAAAGCATCGATGCAAACGTTTTTACAAAACTAATTTAGAAATAGGTTCTTAAAGTCATTCTATAAAAGGAGACCTTCCTTTCTTTATTATTTTCTCTGGAATCCAAATTCATTCGTCTTGCCAATACTAAAGGAAAATATTTAGCCCCACCTAACATAGCTTAACTTATTTTATCCCGTTAGATTCTTTCTCTTCCGCGATTGAATTATCACAACAACCTTGAATGACCATGACATCACAATCCCAGAGAAAAATTCTTCTTTTTTTTAAGCTGAAGGACTTTGAAAACTTCATTTAATTGTCTAGTTGTGATGACTTGAGGTTTTAAGCTTTCAATCAAATAATGTGTCAAAGCCGCTTTTGATTAAAAAGTATATATAGCCTTGTTCTGAAAACAGCTTTGCCACTTGGGCTAAATCATATTTTCAGCGAACTGTGTTGCATTTTAAATTACGAGCTTGCCTCATTTAACAGAGTCCTGGGTTCGAAGCTCCACCCAGGGTAAATATTTGGACAAGAAAATTGAATAAATATAATGAACCCGTTCAAAACGTTTATTTCCTGAATATTTTTTAAAAACAGAAAAAGATTTTGCTTGTTTTACTCTATCTCTAAAATTTTCTATTTGTAATGTCGTTTTACAAAGAAATTTAAAGACCAATTAATGTCGATCAATATGAGAAAGTATTAAGATTTATTCACACGGTTGGTTGAAGATTATTCTTGAAGCTATTGACAAAGATTTTAAGTTTAACAATAAATTCAGGTAATTATGACTTTTTCTTCGAGCAAGTTGTCTTACTTTTTTTTCTTACAATAATTTGACTCGCTGGATGAGGACCGAAGTGTCTTTTAAAAATGTCGCAATCGAACTTTTGATAAACAATTAAAATTTCCCCTATGTTTCATCTATACATATGTCACGAAACGAAGGTAAAATAGTTTTACTCATGATTATTTGACATTTTCTGTACTGATACAATAAAGCATTGACTTTTGGTCTTGTTTGGATAATTTCAGTAAACTGCTCATCAGTTAAGAGGTCAAAAACAGGCCATATTCTTATCTTAATGAATGGTTCTAATTGGAGTGCGTCCAACAAGGATTGTTCTTTTATCATTTAGAGAACTTCATACTCATGACATGAAATTAATTGGAGCTGAAAAAATATCCAAGATTAAATCTAAACACATTGGAATTAATAAAAAATTAAATGTTGAATGCTTAATCTTTCATTGAGAGACAACTATCGAATTTTGTTCACATGGGATATTCTAGCTTTTTTATTATTCTTGTTGTTCAAGTTTCTTTCCATTATTTTTCGGCTTAGCCTTCATCCCACCATTCTTTGTTTCTCTTCATGTAATCTTCTATTAATTATTTCAAAATCTTCTGTTTCTTTTTGACTTATTATTTCGTAATTTTTTTCGACGAGGGTCAAAAAATTTGTCAAACATCTCCTCTAGACGAAACTTCAACTCATCGTCGAAATTTTTGCTCACTTTGAAAAGATTACAACCAATCTTCCTAAAATGACTAAATTTCTCAAATCACACAAGTTTGTGTAAGATTGGCTTAAAAGCACAATTTTTAACAAAATTGGGACTGGAAGAAACGAAACTTGCAACGTATCGCAAGACTTTTTAGCAAATTACAAAATATCCTCCGAGCTACAAAAGTACTTACGAGTGAGCTCTTTGTTTTCAGCTTTTTTACTCTCTGATGATAAGCACTTTCTTTCAAATAAAATTCAGAAAATTTCTTGTTTTGTCAGGTGTAATGACAATGTCCTTTATTCCTCTTGCGACTTGAAACTTTTTGAAGATAAAACGAAAAATGAAAGGCCAGGCAAGGAAGCAAAAGTTTACGGAAGGAAAGAAGACTTCGTTGTTCCTGTCCATAGCCGACTTGTTGATGATGACTGTGGGGGAGGGAGGGGCGGAGAAGAAGCCCCTTTATAAGATTCCTCTTTCTAACGATAGGTCATTATCCACTTTCATTAAAACTTCTACCCGGAAGAAATTTATCAGGAAAAAAAAAAGATTTTTAAATAATATTGTTAATCTCCAAATAATTATCTGTATCCATTATCATGTATCAGTAAAGATGGTGAATCAGGGATTCTATAAATTGAATCTTAATGACAATATTTTAATAAAGAAACTTACATTTCTCGGTAAGAGCAATTGAACGATAAGACCCCCCCCTGCTCCCCCCAAAAAACAATATTCATAATCCACTCCGGGAAGAGATTCCGTGTACAAGTCCCGTTAACGAGTTCTAATTTTTTTTGCTGTTGAGTAAATCAAATTATGTCTCAAGTTTTCTTTCCAACTTCGTGATCAAATAGATTTTGCAGCATCAACAGACAGCAGATATTTTTTACAACATTCAATCTATTCTAAGATTAAAGAAGATGTTTTCTTTCAGTTTTTCTCTTTCTTTGTTTTCTTCCAGTGCGCTTACAAAGCTGTTATCAAAAACGCCTACGAGGTTAAAGATGCAAACTGATTTTTTATTCAGAGTTCATTCAGACATAAGTTATCTATGTAGCCAGTAAAATTTGAGCATTGGTCGCATAACCGCTACGGCGGTCGTACGAAACTATAGGCCTATCCCACTGTTAAAATATCAACAAGTATTTCCATTTGTAGAAGGAGATAGCTTTACAAGCTTATCTGATGGCCGTGAGACATCGCTGGTGCCTGGACGCTCGACAACTTTTTTTTTGTCGAGAAATGTTGGATGCGACTTGCTCTTCGCAAAAACCAGTTTTAAACTATTATCAAAACTGAAATTTCTTTTTAAAGACACCATTAAAGTTTAGGTTGACCTATGTAAAAATCTTGAATCTCTATGTCAGCTTTGAGTGATTGATTGATTGAATTGTTAGTAGTATAGGTAGGGAAAATTATCAAATTAAATCGAGAAAATTATTTCAGGAAAATGTAGAAACAGGTTACAACTTGAGTTCGATGTTTCTTCTGTTATGTCTTGAAATCTTGGCTGGAATTCTTTTCAATTTTTTTTCATCTAATAGGCTTCATTATTTTGGATAGCTTATGCTCATGCATTTCCACAAAACTTTTAAAGTAGATAAAAGTTTACAAAAACTTGAAACGACAGCTGTGGATTAAGAAGACATGAAGTTCCTCAAATTTTTGATGAATTTCCTTTTCATTTAGAAACTTGACATCTGGAATTTCATTTGTGAGTATCTGTTTGAAATGTTTCGCAATTTCTTAAACTTTCGAGAGTTTTTATCTAACGAAGTCACATTTTATAACTAATCATTTGATACTTTTTAAGTAATTCATATTACTAAATATTAATCGACATTCTTACGTAGCTTTTCTGAGGGGAAAAATTGAATTTACCATTTTAATGAAATTTTGTGAATAATAATCTACCAGAATCTATTTCCTTCGTTTGAATATTTGAATTTTACAATTTAAAAGGGTTTAGTTTCCATGAACATATTTCATTTTGAATGAAAGAGATGCAAAAGGATTTTTAAAACCTCAATGATCTTGAATTAACATTGATTTATTATAAAGAATAACTCTAATTTGATTAAGTAAGAAAAAGTTTTAAAAAATTAATGTTTCTTACATTTTAAGAAAAAGAATTCCTCGAATCCATAAAATTTATTATAACCACTGATACAATTTCATTTCATTGATTGTAAACATCCAATGTTGTACAATTTTTTTACCATTTCGGTCTTGTTTGCTAAAAAATAGAAATTGCAACCAATCAAAGACATTTTAACATGCTATGTCGATCTTATCAATCTAAAACTTACTTATCGGTTTCAGATTTGATGGAATTCACAATAATCAAAATTATGAGCTACTACCCTAGGGAGAAGTGATCAAAACGTTTTGCCTCTTTTTTGTGGAATTTAAACACAATTTCTGCCAACATTGCACTGACTTGAACAAAAAACTTTAAGGAGATAACACAAGAAATTACTTAGACTTGGTAAAATTTTGATGACATTTTTGTAGCACTGCTCCAGTATGCAGTTTGTAAATATACAAGATGTCGATTAATATTTTAGTGAATTGGTCCAAAGATGTCCAAACAAGAGATGCGTCATTCACTCTTAAAAATATTTACAATTTTTTTTGGTTGAACATTTCTTTTCTGCGTTGTAAAATAACTAATTTGAATATTTGTGCGATATTAGTTTTCATTTATTCAAAAAATTATCCATAAAATTTGTCGGCCTTTAGTTAAGACAATAAAAAAGCCATATTCCGTTGTCTGACAAATTCTCGTATTTTCGAGCTTTATAAAGCTAGCACGTTACTCTTCAAAAATCTTAACAGGTTATCCTTTTCAGTTCATTGAAGATCGGATTTTTTTTTCTATCGCTGCAAATTTTATTTAATGTAGAAAAATAATGAATCATCCTTTTCGTGTGATTCTGGAAACCATTTGTGTCAAAATGAATAAAAGATGCAGATCTATTTTTAGCACAAGCCTTGACTCAACTTATCTTGAGGTGTCAGAGACACGAAGAAAGAAAAAATAATCTAGAAAATAAACTGCGTTGAGAGGATTTATCGATAGTTTTCTTTAGTTTGCAATCTCGTTGGAAAGGTTAAGTAATTAAATTTGTGTGATATCAAATCTTCTTCAATGAAGTTTGTGTCAGAAAGGGTCTTGTCAATATTTTTTCGGTTTTAAATCAGGTATTGAAATATCCAATACAATGAATGACCTTGTAATGAGCATACGTTACGACTAAGCTGTCCCACTGAGGTTTAAGACTGCGAAATATTGCTGAACAGAAAACAGATAAAGATTTCTAAAGTAATGTGGAATTTCACATACAAGCATTGCCCGTTAGTCACCAGTTGTTGAGGTGAGGGTTGCTTGTATTGAAATTCAGCTGAGAAAGGTATCTAATGTTTTTGCTTTATTGCTAGTTAACAAAGAAACTTGGATTCACTGAGAAATCCATGTTCAGTAGACATGAGGATCAAAAAAGTTGCTATGATTTCGCAACTCTAAGCACTGTCACAAAGATGTTAATCATTTCAAACTGCTTTCGTTTTTCATCACAACTTCGAAGAAGAAATGTGTTAAGTGCTTTTCTTTGTTTGATATTTTGGTATCTAGGATTTGACATAATTGGGTTGAAAAGTGATAAAAATAAATAAAGTTAACTCTAAGTTTCGATGTCAGATTATGAAGAATCTTCTTTCGTTTGAGATGATATTGCAAAAATTAACTCTATGTAAGTAGTTTTAAAAATGAACACAAGTCCAAAATGGTTTTCTTATATACCTATGTTCAAAATCTTTTTTAATTTCAATTAAATTCAGTTTCTTTGCCAAGGGGCTAAAAATTTTAATTGAACAGAAATGTTTTGACTTTTTATAGTTTGAAAATTAAAATTTCATTTCAAATTCATTTTGAAAATAAAAAAACTTTCAAAAGTTTTCTAAAGCATGCATTAATTCTTAAGAAAAAGATTCGAAAATGATTATTTTCTGAATTCATGATTTCAACATAGACTAGTTGGGATTTAAATCTAGACTCTAAACAGAGAAGAAAAATATCATTCTTCTTAAGCGAGTCAACCTATTCCTGAAATATTGTAAGAAAAAGGTTAAAGATTCTTTAGAATA
>LR033793.1:2256-15646 GCA_900607525.1 Apocyclops royi
TTTTGCTAATGGCAAGATTACTGAAAGATTACTTTTGCAAAAGAAAATGCATATAGTTGTATGCGCTGATATGTCAACTAAAATTTCAGAACAATGATGTCAACATTAAAAATATTGATTACATCATAACGCTTCGAAAAGACATAAAATCACTAAACTTCGTATTGATCTGTTAAGTCAAGTAATGGCTTGCTGGTCGATGTTAATTTGCCTCATCTGTACAAATTACTAGTTCGTTTTCTTTTTCAGTATGTCAAGACTCAAGTGGTCAATGGCCTAAAAAATGACCCTCTCTTCAAACTTCTATTTCAGGCTCGTTAACTTCATTTTTCTCATCACGTTATTTTCATTTGATATGAAATCATCTCTTTTTTGTCGTAATTAAGGCGTCCTGTCCTCAGTTATTACTTATATAGGGTTAGGTTAGGTTAAGTGAGGTCATAAAGTTAGAGTTATATAGTCGTCAAATATCGGAAAAACTTTCAACCGATGTTCCTGCTAAAGGATTTAGAGACTAGTCTGACCTGTTTCATTCTGAAATTTTTTTTAGTCGGTGTATCACACTGGAAGCTACTTCGATGGTCTTCGCTGTGGAGTAGCTGATGAATTCGACCTTAACCTTGTCTTTGATATTCGACCGCTCGAGAAAATTTTCCTTGTAAGACATCTCTACTTAATGAAGTCTAATTTCAATGGGAGACCACGCTTGCAAACTTTGGCCGCCAGGTTCTCTAGCCGATTAAGGCCTTAGGTATCATCGGAGTGTGTTGAAAATTTTTCTTGTCTTTGAAATGATGTTGTCAACCAAGGTAAAACCTTAAACGGCTAGCCGACCTAGTGACAAAACCTTTGGTGCGTGGTCCCCCATTTTTAAACGAATGAATGTATAAGTAGCGAGCTGGCCCGGTTAAAAAGATTTCGCCCCAACTGAGCCCTAGCCAAATGTTGCTTTCGTAGTAAGGCAGGTTCGCTAGGGCCACATTTTTAAGTTGGCCCGAGACTGCTCGATCTGGATAATCTAGCTCGTTCACATAACTAGGTATAATGTACGTGACACAGATCTCAAAACACGACAGCTTACATCATGATTTTTTTTGTTTTATCTTTTTATTAGTTTGAGAGTAAGAAAGTCGAGCCAGGATTCGTGGCAGTGGCTCTGTCATCTGACAAATTTGAATCAATAGGAATCACTCAACCTGGTACAAAAAAAATTTCACATTGTCGCATTTTCCATACTAATGCAGTGTCAAATTGTCATAAATGGAGAATTTTAAATTGTATTTTCAAAACTTTTCACATCAAATACTTTACAAATATATATGGGTACAGGACTTATCCCTAACGGGGGGGGGGGGGGGGGGCTGCGACAATACGAAACCTCAATACTCGGTAATCCTTGGACCAAAATGATAGCATATATATTGGACGATTTTGGGTTGAAATAGTCGTGTTTTTGACTAACCCCAATCTTAAAGTTTCATTTACTTTGACGCAAGTCACAGCAGAAAGACGCAGTAGATTTTACACCGAAAGATGACAGCGAAACATATTTTATTTTGCAAATGCAAAAATCTACTTTGACTTGCGTAGATGTTAAAAAAGCTTTGGAGATTATTTCCTGCTTTATATTCAACAGGGTTGCCAGAAATGTTCTCAGAATTCCTCCATAGGGTTTCCTAAGTAACTTTTTTATGGCATTCCACCAAATACTGGCAGTAATTTTAATGGGTGTGTCAATGTGTTAATTATGATTTACACTAAACACCCCTTCTCAGTGAATGACTAATGATTCGAATAATTTATTTAAATTACTATTTTAATTAAGATTTCTTTTCAGGTAAAAATGCTGTTTACCTAGTAACCATTTTTAACAAAACAAACATTTGCAGGACTGACAATTTTTGTAAACTTTATAGTGGCTTAGTCAAATATTTCTCGTCTCATCTGACCAATGGCTTCTTTTTCTAACATTTAAGGGCAAATTCAAATTTGTAATTTATAGAAGTATAGGCCGCTAAGTATGACAAATAATCAATAAAGAGAGAGCTATCTTCACACTATTACCACAACATTTTTATCAAGTTTTTGTAAAAAATGTTGCATTTCAGTTGACTCAAGATTTATTAAGTAAAGGTTGGTCACTTAGCCAATTTTCTGATAATCTTCATATGACGTTATCACGTGCAGGTAGAAATTAAAGCAGGCCATATCTTGAACATAAGGTTTTCACAGAAATTTCTTTTCGATATTTTTACTTCTAGTGATATTAAAGTTTATGGAATGAAAAAGTTTTGAGTAAAAATACCTTTGTATTTAAGAAAAAAAGCTCTCAAAATTTGCACCTGATGATGTCATCGACCACGTGTCCGCTCAGGTAAAGTGGCTAAGTGACCAACCTTTACTTTATAAATCTTGAGTTGTCTTAAATACTATTGTGAAGAGTCAAGGCAAGAGCATTTTTTTCAACAGATTGGAGGAACCAGTGGGATCAATTCATCAAATCCTTTGTGAAAAGAAATGATTTTAATGGAAAACTTTATCTTTCCCCGCTAAAAGTCCGACAGTGGTTTCAGTCTGTTCTTGAAAGAAGTCGCATAAAAAGTCTGACCTACCCTGGGGTCGAATCGGTAAAATTGAAAATCAATCAGATTTCAAATTGTCACGTTTCCCATATTGTCGCTATTTAACGTATGATATACAAAATTTGAATAATTACATAATCTGATCTGAAAAACTATAATTTAAAATTGTTACTAGTTAAACTAGAATTATTTAAATAAACTTGAGTTATTCATTTTTATTTTTGATTTTTGCTAAAATCCACGTCATGGTTGAAAAGCTGGAGCAATTCATTACTTATGAAAATTCTGCTTTTTTATTGAACTGGGACAGCTTAGTTGTACGTATAATACGATCTTAATTTTTTCAACATTGTCTGCAGGTGACTGTAAAAGCGTCCGGACCTGCTTGGACCTTGGAAATTAAAACGAGGTTTTTAAAGAAAGAAACTGTCTCTACATCAAAAAACTCAGCGAAATTTTTTTTTGCAAAACTGCGAGTTTTTTGTACATACCTGTACGCCTTATCTCTGATGACTTGTAAGTTTTAGTCTAAATCTCGAACTTTGATTTTAAAGATATCGAAGAGTCTGTCAGTTAATTATCTTCAAACACAAAATACTTTGAAAATAAAGTTAGGTCTCGTAGGAAATTACGCTCTTATATTCCTATTAAAGCGTATAAACCTCATGCGATAATGCACTTAAAAAAACTGATTATCCTTGCAAATTATTGTTTAATTAAGTCTTTCTGGAATGAAATACTACGTATGTAAACTAGTTCCTATATTGAAAGCTAGTGTTTTCTTTTTCAGTGGCCATTCTACTGTGACAAGCGTTGACCTAGTCATCGGTTTTTCTTTTGGTTGTGAAAAACTTAGAGAGTACGATCAAGTATTTCAAGTTTTGACTGCAAATGGTTGGGTATGACAAAAACAAAGTTTTTAAAAGTATAAGTTGGCTAATTATCTACTTTACCTGAGAGATTACATTTTTGATGATGTCATAGCGTGCAAATTTCCAGAGCTTTATCTTGAATATTAGAGTAATTACATTCTAATTTTTTATATCTAATCAAAGTTGATATCATTGTCAATAAAACTTCTGAATGAAACTTCAGTCAAATCTTTTATGCTAAAGATATGGCCTGTTTTACTACCTCCATGCTATGACGTTATATAAAGATATTATGAGAAAACTGGCTAAGTCACCAACTTTGCTGTTTAAATCTTGACTAAAAACCATCTATGATTAGTATTCGCAACAGTCTTTACGACACATATACGAATATCTCACGAAAATCTTATGAAAAATTTCTATTTTCTCATGGTCAGCTTGGGCCCTTTTGGCATTTCATCATACAGCTTTGCGCCCTTTGAATGCTTGTGTGTCTCAAGGCTTTGCAAGTTTTCATTGACAGGTTGCAAAATATTTGCATGTAATGACAATTATTAGACCTAATTATAACCTTGCAAAGTCAAAATGAAATACAGTTTTAATCTAGTTTCAAAGTTGTACAATCAAATGTGAAGGGATGCCCCTTAAGGGATGTTCACAGTTGATCGTAGGATCTTGCGACTTGATTAGAACTACATTTTACATTGATTTGCCATAGGGAAGTCACTGCATGTACCTATTTTTTTCCTATATTTGAAAACTAGCAAAAACTTGAGACAATTAATCATACACTGGTCGCAAAGTCATATGAGCAAATGTGAACGGATCCTTAGATAACTTAGAATTTAAAAAAATACGTTTAGACAATCGTGACAGGGGGATGTTTCATTTTGTCGCAATTCCCATAATGTTGCACTGGCAGGTTGACATTTTCTACATTGTACCTAGTTACCTATGGAGATCTTGGTCCTACCAATATGATATAGGTTAGGTTAGGTATTTGAAGTTAAATAATACAATTTCAAGATTTTCTCTTAACGCCAATTCGACGGTGTGACAGTATGGGAATTTGACAATTTGAAATTTAGTCCTTGATGTCTGCCAATTTTTTTGTCATAATAGAAACTTGAAATTAAAAAGAGATCATTTTTATTACTTTGAATAAATGGTAAGCTCGTAAAAGGTATTTAAGTTAAGTTAGAGTGAGTTATTTACAACTTTGATAATCTTAACTTTTGTAAAACCTTTTTTTTTTAATTCTGGCAGGGAAGATTTCATTATGTTGCAATTCGCATCTTGTCGCAGTGTAAAATTCTCATTTCCACAAATCTTAATTGGGAACCTAGTGCGGCCGGCAGAGCTACTCAAAATATAGGCTGGTTGGGTTAGGTTAGGTTGAGCTTGGAAATTTAGTGTCTTAAAGTTAAAAATTATAATTTAAAACTTTTCAGTTTAACAATTTTGCATTGCGACAATATGTCATATGCGACAATTTGAAACATGATTTCCAGTCAACTTACTAAATTTGGGAAAGCTTTATTCAGTTTCAGTGCCCAAATTGTCGCAATGTAAAATTTGTTGCAGTGCTCATATTGTCGCAAAAAAGCGGTCTTGAACAGTCAATGTTAGAAACGACTTTAATTCACAAAAGCTGTCTAATTATAAAGTAACAATCTTTTATTTATTCTCAAGCTCGTCCGGCTTTCCACATGTACGGTGCCCCCAGTGCGATTTCACATTGCTACTGCATGAGAAATGTGACCAAAACTCAATTAGCAGCATCAGCGATGTTTCAGAAAGTAAAAAACAAAAAAATTGAATTAATCTGAATGGTTTTTTTTTTTTTTTTTTTTTTTTTTTTAAATGAAAAATTTTTCATCATTCCAAAAACTTCTAAAAAAGCCGTTCGAGATTCCGAGTTTTTTTGGCGGCTCGATTTTCACGACATCGAGAAAAGAATCGTTAGCAGTGAAGGATTTTCGAAGAACACCATTCGTCTACTCAAGGTATTTGGAAAGTCGAGCCCAATGACCTTACATATCCCTACACCGATCACCCACTTTGGTTTGATCAAAAAATTGTCACAATAGGACATCTGGCTGCATACGGGAGTTTTTTTCAGGCGTTCCGCGATTCCAACCAGATCTTGAAAGATATTTCAAGCTACGCCCTGAAGTCGATTGTGATGCTCATGATTCGTAAGAAGAAGTATAAATGGATCGAGAGCAACTCCGTCTACCTCTTCCTTGAGGTGTAAAAAAGAAAGATATTTAAAAAATTTGGTTGCCAGATCTGGTGGAATTACCTCAAACTGAAAGCTTTAAAGAAACTACAATATTTTGTTGAGATTTTGGTGGAATTTAGATAACACTAATCCTGGATGCTTTGTTCTAGTTTGAAAAGATTTGAACTATCATTAGAGTGCAATGCGTTTTTTATGAGTTAGCTTAGCTGGGTGTACTGTGTATGAACGTCTGGCCATATACATAGCTATATAGGTATTAATAGGCTAATGATCTCATGATTGACTATTATGTAGTTCAAGATTTACTCACAACTTGGATATTGCGCTAGTACCCCACCCAAAACAAAGCTAAAAGCATTAAGGTGGGGGGGGGGGTGAGTTGCCACAGACTGAAAACCAGTGTGTAAAATGAATGAGGCAACGATTTTAATAAGAATTTTTCTATCTCAGTCATTGTGTGTTAGACATTTTACGCAAGGATTTTGAGTCCATGATAATGAACCTTTAAAAGAGTGACTTTATTTACATTGATTTTTAAGCAAGAACTAATATTATATGAGCGAAATATTGTAATCATAGGTACATTTCCTTTTTTCTTCACTCATTTTGGGTGGAGTTTTAGCGCTATAAACTATGTTGTAACAGAAGTTGGAACTACAGGAAATCAGCAGCAGTGTTGCCAGATCTGGTGGAATTCCTTAAAATTGGGACAAGAAACTTTTGTGTCTATAGAGGAATCTGAGGCGAACAATTAACATTTTGTTCCACTTTTGGTGGAATTCTGCTAACATTTCTGGCAACCCTGATCAGTAGTGATGTATTAATGATATCATCATATGTCTGTAGGTATGTCTGGCCCATGAGATGTAGATATCCAGGGTTGGACTAATTAACATAGACGAAGTTAGAATTTTTTTACGGAAAGACAAAAAGTAAAATCACGCAACCTCGAAAATGTTGCTACGAATTTTCTATTGCATTGGCTCGGTAAAAATTCTCGATACATTCAGACCTTGTATTATCCCTTCCTTCTGTTGCTAAGCTGGTTCCTAATGGTCAAATTTCAAAATGTAGCATTTACCGTATTGTTGCAATGCAAAATTGCCGCACAATTAAAATTATAATCTTAAAACCTTAGATAACATTAGTTAACTTTTATTATGGGTCAGGCCCCCCTGTCAGGGGCATTGGAACAATTTAGGCATTGCGACAATTTGAAAATTGACCTCTAGGATTTTTAATCCCAACAATTTATTGGTACTTAAGCCTCGGTTACATAACCATTACATAGGGCGCATGAAACTTCAAGTCGTATCATTTGCCCAAATAAAAACACTTCTTTGCATTTGCAAAACAAGCTAGACTTTGGTTTTATATGCTGGACACACTGGTTGTGTGACCAAGACTTGAAATGAGGCCTGCAGTTGTTCAGCAAGTAAAAAACTAGCGTGATTTTGATGATTTATTCAAGTTTCTGCATCTCAGACAAAAAAAAATTAATTCAAGTTTTTTTGATGCTTGGGTCCTACAAGACTAACTGGGTCACAAAAAGTTAAACACTAAAGCCTTGGTCACACAGCCTTTGGGTCGAGTGCATGAAACCATAAGTCTAGCTTGTTTTGCTAATGTAGTCAAGTATTTTCATTTGTGCAACTGGATAGACTTGAGGTTTCGTGCGCTCGACTCAGTGGTTATGTGACCGAGGTTTAAGTTACACGTAAATTTAATTTAAGAAAAGATTGGCTTCTTAACAATAGGCTATTAAGCTTTTGATGGAGAAGATGAAAGCCGGCTCGATTCCATATCTTTTTCATCCTCAATGCGATTTGTTGTGGTCAATGAACTCGCAGCAAAGATCGGATATCGGGAAATGGCTCGAGAGAACGATCCGGGCTTTGGAAGGAGGTGGCGACACGAACACTGTCTGGAAAAAGTATTTCGGAAATTATGTGAATTAGCATGTCTACAACGCAGCTGTTTTTTTATCTTTATATAACGACCATCTTAATGGAAACTTAAGTTTTAATTGTGTGCTTTTTTTTCAACTTTTAACTGTAGAAAAATATTTGAAAAAAATCTATTTAATTTATTCGATATTTAAAATCATCAGAATTTTTGTAAAAACTTCTTTTTTGATTTTTATTTGAATCATAATTTCATGTTGACTCTTATTTTAAGTTCTGAAAAAAAAGTTGGCATGAATTTTTTTTCTTGATTGAACCAGTCTTGTAAATAAAACAATTTAATTCTTCCAATAAAAGTGGCAAACTTATTTCAAATTTGGTGCGATGTCATATTGTCGCAATTCCATTTATGTCATGCACCCAAATTGGCAAATGACGATATTGTCATATTGTTGCATTTTCATTTTGTCGCATTTAGTGAGGCATTGTACTTCTCCCAAGGTTAGGTTAGATAATAAAATCAATATTTTCATTTTTTTGCAACTCTATGACACTGAGACAATTCTAAATTACATCTCACATCAAAATGGTAACTCGAGGTAACAATTTGAATTTTTTATTAGTTGTCTTACAAAATCAAGTATTAGTCAATTAAACTAACTCTTAAAATTATCATTTTAAAACTTGAACCAATTTGACTCGTTTCTGTGAATAAAAGTTTATTAGTAGTGTTTTTTGAAACTTTAATATAGTTAAGTATAATGAACTTTGCTACATTAAAATTATTTCCCAAACTGCTTTTTTGGGAGATAGATTTTTAATATTTATGGATAATGAAACACAATTAAATAACATCTGGGGCAAAACCCTACTAGAAACATAGCTACTACCTCATAACCAAAAATGATAACGGAAACCCCAATTCTCAGAATCACTTCGACAATGAATTATAATATGGGATTCGTGTCCTTATGACGAAAATTTTTCCTTTCCGAACCGAGCCGGAGCATTTCGTCTCGGGTCCGCGCTAAAATATTTCATGAAAATTCTAGGTTACGGACATATGCGTTTCGGACTGCATTCGGGTCCGCGCTAATACCATATTGATTCTAAAAGTTCTTTAGTTAATTTTAAAATGTAAAAATATGAAGCTGAATATGAAATATTTTATTTTTCAGTCTTTACTAATACATACATATACAAGAATTTCTTAGAAATACAATTTTTTACAGTGAAAATTAAATAGTTGAAAATTTTTTTACAAAAGTTTGTTTATAGTTGTGATACATTTCCAAATTCATTTTCTGAAATGCAGTCTAACATCAGACCCTATTGCACACTATTTAAAATTGAAATCTATACTCCAGGGACAAATTTGCCAAGCGGTTGGATGTGTGCAGTTTTGTAAGGGGTTAAAATGGCAGTGTATAAGATTTTTTTATATAAAAAACCTGGTTTTTGCTCACCAGAGAGGTTTCGTGAATTACTTTAAACATTCAGTCGGTGAAAACTTTGATTTTTCTTTATTTTTGATGAAGGCTTTTGGCAAAGGATCTATACAGCAAACACAGAGATTAAAAATACGTAGGCTGATCATCGACCAAGCCAAAAACTGTCACAACAGTGTGACTAAAAACAGATGGATCTATTTTATACTTTGGTCACACTGTTTTGTCCCTGCATGCAGTGCCAAACTTTCAGTTGGTTTCACGAGCTACCGTGCCAAGTGTCAAGGTATTTCTAATGTTCATGACGGCAACCAAGATAAAACTGACTAACATATTTACATTGAAATATACAAATGCTTTTAGGATAAATTTTATCAAACAAGAATGAATAAAAATCACGGGTTATTTGGTCAATTAAATACAAGGTTTGGGGAGAGAAGTAAAAACAAGAATAGCCAGTGTGCTATGAATTTGACTCATTCTAGACATTTCAAATGTTGATGAGTTCAATAACAACAAAAATTTAAATCGTGGGGGTGTGTTAGAAATAGGGAGCTTTCTATGGGTTAGTTAAAACGAGGTACATTTCTATTCTAAAACTAGAGATCTGTTCTAATCTAACTGAACACTAAAAAACATTGAAAAATATGCGTTTTGATTTTGTTTGCAAGTAGTAAGTACTTTTGTCATTATTTCGTATTTTTTGAATGTTTCAGCCGAGGCCCACAGAAGCGCTATTTTCAAACCCACGTTTTTCTCACTTGTCGATTTATTAAAATAAAAACTTTGGCCACTTGTAAGGAAAAGAATCGAAAGAGTTGGCTCAGTCAGATCGACACTAAAGAGAATTCATTTTCATTCTCTTTCAGTATTTGAAAGACAGAAGTCACACAATATTTCACGTCACTGAATCAACAAGTTCTTTATAAAAGACTTTTAGTTTCATTTCAAGTGTCGTTTTGTCAGTTGTCGTGGAAAATTTCGTCGTAAACCGAGGCGTGACTGTTGTTGCTCGTTGAAGGTGAATTTGGGTTTGTCTCGGCTCGGTCGTCCTCGAGATCGGAGAAAATAATTTCGTCATCGTCTTGCGGCGCCATCTTGGCGTCGTTTTCGTCAACGTTTTCGTCAGCGTTTTCTTCTGCGTTATTGTTGCGTTCTTCGATGACATCAATTTCTCCGACGAGGGTCGAACCGAGTTTAAAAAGGACGCGCTTTCTGTGGGCACGTCGTCAATTCTGGAAATTGAAATGAGACTTTTTCATACATGTATACAGTGATGCCAGAAAGATCATTAAAATTTCCCCCCCAAAAAACTAAATAAACGATGTATATCAAGTTCTTTTATGACACAAGAATTCATAGTTCTGACTTTGGTAATTTCCCCGAAATCTAGCAACACTGCATGAAGATCAAAGAGAGATTATTTTATGCTCTTTAGAATAGCTTGTGACAATAGGACTTACGTATGTGAGATTTAGGACGTTTTAATTTACCCAATAATTTTCTAACAAACATTTTTCTTTCAGTCAAATGTAAAAAAGTGTAGTCTCTGTCTAAACTAAGTGCCTAAACTCCGGGCTCACGCCGGCAGCTCGGTAACAGCTGGTACCTGTTTTAATTCTTCTCTCATGGCGTCGATGGCCGAACAGATCTTGAGGGCCGGGCCGAGTTTGATCGCCATGGCGGACATGAGGTGGTCGGCCTTCAAGAGCATCAAAGCCTGGCCGTCGATCTCCTGAAGCTGAAAATCTTCGACGTAGTCCGAACACCCTAAAAAATACAAGAGTAGTAAGTTTGGAACTATTGATCCCTTGTAAAAATTTATAAAATAAAGATCTTTAACTTAGAATTTTAAGATAATGAAAAAAAAAACCACTTTCTACCAAAAATTTAAATTTTTTTAACCTGTCCCGATAAGTCTCACCTGTAGTCAATGTTATAAAAGTTAGTTTACGTGAAAATCCACATTACGATTGAAAAGCTGGTACCAGTTTATAAGCAACATGAATTTTGCTTTTTTATTGGAATGGGACAGGCTAGTTGTATCATATGATTGTAATTCTTTGTAACATTGGTACCTGGTAAACTCTTGACAAAGTCGCAAACTTGAGTGACCGTCCACTTCAGAGGGTTGTTGGTCATCACATCGATGTTGAGAATCGGGCTCTTGGACGACGGCTTCGTAGGGGACACTGATCCCGTCGACACCTTCAAAGTCTCGCTGAGATCTACTTTCGACTTTTTGCTGGGAGGACCTTCGATAATTTTTCCTGGAATTTTTTTTTCAATTTCGAAAGATTGATAGATATCTGATGTTTAGAATAGCCATCTGTCAAAGTCGTTTTAATTGATAATTTTTTTTAAGTTTTGATGCGTTTTGAAGTCAAAATTATTTTGAATTGTTTGTTTAAAACGTTTTATACTCTTTAAAATTTGTAATCTTATAGCCAGTGTTGCCAGAAATGTCATGAAAATTTCCCCCCAAAACTGAACAAGATGTTGTATATTACATACTAAGTCCCCGTCAGACACAAAATGTAATAGTTCCGATTTGAGGTAATTACCCCAAATCTGGCAACACTGGCATACAGCATGAGGTCAAATAGACCACAGGATTCTACACTCCGAGGTTCTTAGATACCTATGCTTTAAGAAAACCATTAATACCTTTCAGTTCGCCGCCGTTTGATTGGGTCATCATTTTCTGCTGTTCAAGGTTCTGCTTGGTGCTACCCGGTGGTCTACCTGGCCCCCTCTTCTTCTCTGGCACAATGTCGACAGTTTTGGAGCTCAGCTTGGACTTATTTTCGGGCAGAACGGGCATCTGCGGCACTGTTACTTGCGTCAACTTTGGACCCATTGTCTTGGTCGTTGTCAGCGGAGCTGAAGTTACAATATTTGTCACAGTTGTGGACGTGGTTGTGGCTGAGGTTGAGGACATAGTCTTTGAAACGCTCGAGTCGCTGTTCTTGTTGCTGTCGAAGTCCTTCTTTGACTCGATTTTGTTGTTGCCATCACTCCCACCGTTCTCCTTGTTGTGAGAGTTGCGACCTAAAACGAAAACGAACCGATTATAAAAACATTGCGTACCAAAAATATTTATTAGTTATTACAATGTGTGCAAATTAATAATTATTTTTAATTGATTCAATTTATTTTATCTATAAGTAACTATATAATTTTTTGCACTGTGTCTTTAATGCATAGTCGATGAAAAATATTTCATAATTTTTTTTTTCAAATTTCATTTTCTGATGGAAATTTCGTGTCAGTCAACACTGCCCTTACACCAACCGGGTGGTTAAAATTTTTTTTGAACAATGGTTGAACCAAAATCCAGCAAACTTTAAGACATTTCTATAAAAATTTGGCGATTTTTCTTTTTTCTTTTTAAAAAACTTAATTAAATTCTCTAATGTTCAAAATTAAATTTTTACTTTTTTGCTTTTTTATACACACTGTAAGGTGATCAAAAATGCATGAAGTGCACTTTTCCCCAGAAAAAAAAATCATATCATGTTTCTTTCCTAAAAGTCAGCGAGTCGAGACAGGATTGCCAGAAAATCAGACTTTGAAGAAATTCCACCAACTTATGGTTGTCACTGAGCGAAACTAGTTTTTAAAGTCATGTTTGAACACTCCAGCTTAATATAGACTCGATTCTACATAATTAGGGTTTTATTTTAGAGATAAAGGCAAGTTGTCACGGACTCAAAGCCACTGCTTAAAACGGATGCGTAAACGACTTTAATAGGAATTTTTCTATCTCAGTTGTTGACGCATGCGTTTTACGCAGTGATTTTGAATTCGTGACAACTCCCCTTAAACGTTGTGAATTTGTTTCGTGAAAATTTTTAACGATAGAAATTTATAGCACGAGTTCATAGACTAACTGATATTGAACTTTTGAACCCATGGGTCAATTCTATAAATAACAATATCAACTTGTAACTTAGATTTAAAAAGTGGTTGTTAGAATAATAGATGAATTTGCGTAACAAACGCTAAAAACAAAGAAATGTAATAGAATAATATGAAGAACAAATTTACAAGTATGGGAATCTTTAATGAATTGAACCTAGATATCAGTTTAGACCAATGAAAAAAAAAATATTTTGTAACGTCTTTGAAATTCTATCCCTATTAGAAAAGTTAAATATTCTTTCATTTGCAATGCGAAAAAAAAATATTTTTGGTATCAGTTAACAGAAATTCAATACTTTTTTTGTTGCAGAAAATAAATTATTGATATATTATTCGCTGTTGCTTAGTTAGGTTTTAAAAGTGGCAACTAAAAAATATTTGATAAATGAATTCGGTAGAAATGCAACTAGGTTGA
>LR033793.1:15745-30011 GCA_900607525.1 Apocyclops royi
TATTTAACAAAGTTGAAACAATAAACTTGTGACTTATGTTGAGTCTCAAGTTTATATCATATTTTGGTGGAATTTAAAGACCATTACTTGCAACACTGAAGCAAACGAGGCACCATTTAATATGTGAGTGAGGTCGAAAGTGATGCCAGATTAGGTAGAATTACTTAAAACATGCTGAGAAGAGCATGGTCTGGAACTTTGTTTGGTGGAATTTTTTTCACGTTATTTCTCGCGACACTGACACAGAAATGTGATTCTTTAAAGAAGTTTCAAGGAAAAATTATTATCTGCCTTGAATAAGTTGAAGGACTCTTTGTAAAAACATGTTTCAAGTTTGAAGTGGGCACACTTCACATTTTTTTGAACACCATTCATAAACTTTGATTCGAGTTGGTTAAGCCAAAGAAAAAAACACTTGGTTTCAACATGAAACCAATCTTTTACGAAACGAAAAAAAAATCTTTTTTTCCTGTTACTCAAAGCGGCGAATCATGGTTATTAAAGTAATTGACTGAATGCTTTGAAAGTTTGGTGACTGCGGTGATAATTGTCAGCAATTAATCCAAAAATTGTCACTTTTTCACCGCTTGACAGAAGCTTAAGAATTGAAAAATTTGGAAACTAAAAAGGTCTCGAAAATCACCTGAATTTTGATATAAAAAATTCTCGCATCTCTGGAATTTACTGAATAAATATCTTTTATTTTAACCTCGATCATTTGAAAAGGAAATTTTACCTACTAAGCTAGGTCTAACGACTAAAAAAATAAAAAGGCGTTTTTTTGATAAACGTGCACATCTAATAGAAAAAGGCGGGAAAAAAACCTCGGTGAATTTTCGTCAAAAGGGAATTCATACAAGAAAAAAATATGTGGACAAATGGTATTCAAAAAGGGACATTTGAAATGTCACTCAGACATCTCGTGACAAGATTAACGACTTTAGGGAAAAAAGTGCTGTTCAGATCATTGAAGTTTTTCAAAGGCATTTGCTTTTTCTTGTGCTTGAAAACGCACTTACCTATAGAAAGGTGATCTTTGCATGATATCATGTGAATTCCAATAAAAAATACAGTTAGAGCTATGTTGAGTATCTCATTGAAATTCGAGATAGTGCTTATACATCATGTCAAACACTCAAAAATTCTATATTATTATTTTTCTTAAATATTTCAGTTTTTAACTATTTAACAATATTTTTCTGATAATAAAAGCTTAAAGAATAATATTAGAAATGTTTTGGAATTTTCAACCCCTGGCACGACCTTGAATGAACGAGTCTAGAGCACTTTGCCTGTTCAAAGGTGAGGGAGTGACTAGCCGAAAAAAAATTTCATCAAAAAAATTTAAGATAAGCCATTTTTTTCTCGTTTAGTAAATAGTCAATTTTATCGACGATGAAACAATATTTTAAAATGTTTGTTTTTTTGAAAATTAAAATTTTTCGATGAGCTTAAGTTTTCGGCAAATCAAGGCCCTGCGCCCATTTTAACGTCGAACTCACCCCAACATAACACTTCATCTTTTATTCCCCACCAAATGACTTGCACAGGGTGGATACTGAAAGTTGAAAATTCAAAACAGGGTGATTCAGCAACACATGAGTTTATTTTCAGAAATTGTAAATAGTACTTCAAAGTTTTTCAAGATGAAACACACTCACACGGGTAAACAAACAAACACACAATTTTTTTTTCATCAACGACTGTAATTTTTGTTGTGTAGAGTTATGGAGAAACACGGCTCGATCACATCATCTAAAAGTTTTTACAACGCGTAAATTAGAGATGGTCTCGATACTTAGGCACGAGCCATAAAAAATACTTTGTCAAAGTAATCAAATATTATCAAAGTTTCCATAACTAACTCTTCAAGCAAATCTATGACTACTCCTAAATATAATGAAAAAAAATTCGTTATTGTAAATCTATCAGTGCTTTTGCTAAACAACCCCCCCCTCTGCCCCCCCCATCTCCCGAATGTTTGTCATTTCATGAGGGCACCTGCCAAACAACCAAATACGTCATGATTGTTACGTATGTACTCAAAAAAAAATTTTTTTTAAGTTAACATTAATTTCCTCGAACGCTTTAGAAAGAATAAAACATTTGGGTAACACTCAGTGTTGTTAGAAATGTCCTCAAAATTCCACCAAAAACAGAACACAACAATGTATGTTCTATCTTTAATCCCCTGTTCACACAAAAATTTTTGGTTGTAATCTTAAGGAATTCCACCAGATCTGGCAACACTGTTGCGATTCCGGGACGTCAAAGTTCATATTGTCTTGAAAAGGATGGTTTGCGGCCCAACAGAGCAAGCTCATTCTTATTATGTTAGCTTAGATCTTTTGATAATAAGTTAAAAAAATTGACCACGACATTTTGGAAATTGTGACACGAATGTGTCTTTGTAAAGTTTTTTCTCACTACAGAAAAAAATTCTTATCCAATCAGCTATACAAATAGAATATCGACACAAGTGAATTTCAATGAATTTTTTTTTTTTTGCTTTGTCATTCACTGAGTTTGGTTAGAATCAAAAACTTTTGGTTCGATTGGAATAAAATGTTGATTTCAAGAAGCTTGAAGAGTGAATTTTCTTTAAAAAATATCATAAGATAATTTTAAACATTCATCTGTGGTCTCTAATAACCTAACCTAGCCTGAACTGAGTTGAGGAACCGGGGGGGGGGCGGGGGGGGGGGGGGGGGGGGGGGGGGGGGGGGGGGGGGGGGGGGGGGGGGTGTGTGTTGTATTTTCTTTAAAAATAATCATAACCAAATTTAAAACATTCATCGGGGGGCTCTAATAACCAAACCTAGCCTGAACGGAGGTGAGGCACCGGGACCCCCCCCCCCCAAAAAAAAATAAAAACCACTATGAAATTGTGACGATATATCAGTGTAGCAATTTAATACTGACAATTTCATTTTACGACTGTTTGCGACTTTCGACAATTTGAGATAAAAACTTGAGAAATTTTACAGACATAAACACTGAAGAGAAGATAAAACAGATAGAGATGAAAATGATAGAGCCAGAAGGAGTGAACGAGAGCAGAAACAGAAAAAGTTAGACAAAGACTAATGACCCGTAGCGAAGATTTTTTATTTACAGACGAATGATCAAGACTATTTTGAAAAAAAATCCAATCCATCATTAACTTTTAAAGAACTAAATTTCGATGACTGTTCGCTGTTGCTAATTTTGGTGGAATATTTTCTGGATTTTACTTAGAAGGCAACATGGTTTTTCGATGAGTTTAATTTTCGATGGAATGAGAAATATGCAAATTTTATTTCTTTGTCATGAAAAATGTCGCTTTGAAATGTTTAAAATGACCGATGATAATTATTGAAAACGCAGCAGGTTATTCGGTGAAGAAAAAAAAATTCGCTTCACATTTCATTCAGTCTGAGACGCTGAACTATTTACACCAATTTTGGGGGCAAATCTGGTCTCTTTTTAGCAATACTTCATACAGCTTGTCACTTATAATCTAGCTCCTTAAAAAAGCAAAATTTTTTGGTAAATCTGGTCTAATTTTTTGTCTGGCAAACTTATCATCCATGCTGTAAGATAAAAAAAAAGAAAATTTTCATTTTAAATTTCATTCTATCAAATTATAGATTGGGTCCATTAATATCTGACACATTCAAATTGATTTTTATAGAGCCAAGATAACAAGGGTTTAACCACAGACACCTTCACTAATGGATCGATTATCCTGGTTCTTGACAACAAAACTTGTGCTTTGGTTTTCTGAACCATATTTGCTCAGACATGTTTTCATAAAACATTTCAAACATTTACTAAGACTTTGATCTGCAGATGAAAGGTTTTTTAATTCAATAAAATCGTTCATAAATTAAAAAGTCATGGATGGCTACACAAAAGGACAAAATAAAATACAAAGTATCTCCTAAGACGAAGAAAGATCTTAACTTTGAAACGTTGGACTGGATCTTACGATTTTAAGAAGATTTTTACAACAAAATTTTTTGTGATACGTATGTATGTAAGTAGGCAAAACAGAAAGTCTATTAAGTCCACCTTGTAGAAGTCTATGCTACGAGGTGTGACCCTTTAAAAAATAAAATTTATTCTGCTTTTCAAAAAAATCAGGAAAAAAATTTGCATTAGAAAAAAAAATTCCACATTAAAATTTCCCCCTATTATGTGTTCTTGCTAATCTGAATCCCGCATAAGCAAACTCGATGTTCTTGTTGTTGCCATAGCTATATGCCAAACGTACAAAGTGTTGCCAGATTTGGTGGAATTACAGAGAATAAAAACAAGAGCACTACACGTTTAAAAAGGGACTTCAGAAAACAACTTTTGCTTTGAATTTGGTGAAATTTACTTAGTGATATTTTTTGGCAACACTGGAATTAAATTTATCCGTTTATTAGGCAGATAACTCCTCAACATTGCATGCTACTATCCACCGCGCCCTTGCATCCAGACAAATAAAAATAATCTTGCTACGGAAAAAAAATTCGGTAACCCCTTTTTATGTTGAATATTGAGCCGTCATCCCCCCCTTTTTTGGCCTCGAGTTCACCCCCCTTTTTAGTAAAGCCTGTTTTGATTGAATAACAGACCATGAAACAGATTGATATGGAAATAGGTTTGCTAAAAAAGAAAACCATCTTTTCAAATCGGGGGCAGGTTCAACATGAAAATGATTAAATTACAAGTCAATGACTTTGTAGCAAAAGAGAGAGAGAGAGAGAGAGATACAGAGGGGGCATACCAAAAAAATTTGATATTAAAATACTGACTTTAAAATCTCGGAAAATATTTGAAGCTTATAAAAAATAGTGCATACTTAAAGCTTTTTGAATTTCTGAGTTCTTTTTTTGCCCAAAAGTTTTTTGTGATGAAATTTACCAGAAATAACATTTAACAAAAATCTTAAACTATTTTTTTAATTTTTCGTTAGAGTTTCTTGAAAACTTTGGCAGAAAATTTTTATTGCTTTTAAACAAATTACAAAAAAAAATTATGTGAGTTCCCTTAGCTTGAAACAAGTTTGAAATGAAATTTAGTTACCCATTACCAATTTTCAGTTCAACAAAGTTTTGCAAGTAAGCAAGAATTAACGACTTAGATAGTTTCAGTTGACAGGTGGAAATGTATCACTGTCTGTCCAGGGTGAAATAATGACCAAATAACAAATTCAAAATTTACAACTGGTTGTAGTTTTTACAACTCCAATGTATTTCTGGCTGAATGGACAGAATAGTCGCGTTCGGGGCAGAGGGACCTGGGTTCGAGCCCTCATCTGGGTTAGGACCGCTTTTTCTACTAATGTTTGTACTCTTGATATGTTTTAACTAATACAATAATGGGTCAATGAATCATTCATTCATTCATAGTCACTTGAAGTCTTTTAGGGACCAACAATGTATTTGTACTTTAAACAAAACCCTTATCACACAACATTTATATAATAATTTAATTTTTGGTGTTTAGATGATTCTGTCAAGCTTAAACAACTCAGATATGGGTACAAGAAGGACCATTGGGTCTTTCCTGTTTTTTTATGCTAGGGTTCCACGGGGCATACTGGTCCCAAAAAGAGTTGAAATTGTTTTTCTGAGTCTAAATTTTTTACCTAGAAATTTGTCAATAATAGATAAACTTGTAATTTCACCAAAATTACGAAATTTAACAACCCAGGCGGACTCCAGTGATAACTGTGGCCGTTTCGTCATAGAAAACTTACCTAAAATTTATAAGAATGAGTTAGCTTAAGTCAGGCGTCCAAGAATATAATTTTCGTCGAGTTCATTGCCCGATGGATTTAGCGTCTCTGATTTTGTAGAGAAGAAAAGTAAACGTACAAAGATTAAAATGTAAACGGACAGATTCACAATACCTGCTACACTTACGTGACAAACGGCGAACTGCGCCGCGACTCGCCGTTGAGGAGAAGAGAGAGGGTGAACTGACGAGAGTGAGGGAGTGGAGGTAAAGTGAAAGGAGAGATTTTTCAATTCACGAAACCTCTCCGATTTTTTTTTTGATTTATTTCCTATTACGAAGTTAATTAGAAACTTTTTCTATCTTTCTTAAAACACTTTAGCTTTTGAGACAATTTATTTCAAATGAAAATAGCTAGGCTTAAAACTTATTAAAACTTATTATTGTAATATAAAAACCCTTTAAAGTATTCATGAAAATTATTAAATCCAAACTTTACTTGTTGTTTAAAATACATGGAGACAAACTGAATATGACTTCAAGGTAGGTATATAATAAACATGGAGTTGGCTATATCGAGTTATAGTTCGCCAAAAATTGTTCTAAAAGTTTCAAAACGTTGATCTATGTGTTTCAAAACGTTGATCTATGTACAGCTTAATCTTTTTAACCAAAAGTGGGATTTAATTTTATCATGTATAATTCTGGTTAGCCTAATTAAAACTTACTATATTAAATAAAATGGGGTAGCCTAACTTATGAATCACGAGAATTCCTATCATTTGATTGAAATCTTTTTGTGAGTCTACTTCAAACAATGTTAAGTGAAGATTTTTGATAAATGGATAGCATTAGCGCTTGATAGAAGCCAAATTCTCCTAGTTCCTTTTTTATGACAGGGTGTATATCGCTTAGTTTAACGGGTGGGGGGTGGGGGTGGGGGAAATTTAATGGGTAGGTTGCATTTTGTCGCGATTACATCTTGTCACATTGCAATATTGCTTCGATGCAAAATTGTAGCCAATTCCATACTGGTTGCTACGTAAAATTGTAACTTTACCAATACTGTCGTAATAGGGTTGCCGATGTCGCCGGCAGGGTTAGGGGGCCGGTCTGGTGCCGCAGACAGGGCTAGGGGTCAGACCCACCGTATAGATTAGGTTTTGTTATATAGTGATTAAAGTTAAATTTAAGATTTAAGATTTTCTTGTGACAATTTTACACTTCGACAATATGGTTCATGCGACGTTTTGAAATACGATCATTTTGATTTAAGGTACACCCTGTAAATCAATTAATCGTTCGCGCAATAAAGCCGAAGAACGATAATAACGAACAACGCCGTGAAAAAAATCAGTTCATTAATCTAAATTATATTTTTATATGAAAGAGAATTTTAAGAAAAAGATCAAAATAATAACATTCACAGAGGAACTTGAAAAGGAGGGTCTGAAGAGGTTTTTGCAACTTTTTTTTGTCTACCTTGGCTTTTTGGGGGCAAAAACTGCAACACTAATCTGGCACACGGTACCAAAAAACTACTCAGACACACTTTTGAGATATCAGTCACTTTGTCTTCCCCCCCCCTCCCCCTCGTACTCCCCTTCGCTGAAAAACTCCAAATTTTTTTTTATCAGACAATCTCCCTTGCTTTTTATTAGGTTAGGTTAGACGCTGTTAGCAACATGTGACGACCACTTCGTCGAAAATGCGGAATGTCAAAAAAAATGGGAAATTCTCATTATGTCACAATTTTAAAATTGCAGTTTTAGTTTGGGAGTTTCAAAGTCGAATTCAGATCCGATTGAATGTCGATTTTGGTGACTCGGAAAGTGTTATCCTTTTAATTGTGATAACAAAGTTATTCGATCAGTTGAAATTCGATGAATCTTAGTCTACCTTCTCTTATAAATAGAAATTAAATACCAGGAAACGTTTTAGATACATGATTCGAGAGCTTTTTTTTGACAAATATAAAGGTTTCAAATTACGTTTAGTTCCTTAACAGCTGAACTCATCTCATACTCATTTTTGAAATCTTAAACTAATAAGCTAGCTCGCTGAGACTCCGAATAGGTCGAAGCGTTTGATTAAGTACGCAAATAATAATAAAAGGTGAAAATAGTGTGGCTTAATCATCTTTTTATGTCAACCAATTTCGACCACGTGTCGCTAAAAAGGCGGGGGGTGGAGGGATAAAGTAAAAAGGAAATGTAAGAAAGGGGGATTTCACATCACCCCCTCCCACTCTGACAGTGTAGAGTGATCAGGGTTGGATTACACGATGACATTGCAAATTTTGAACGACTGATGGGTTTGTTTGTCTGAATGAGGACTACATAAAACAAACATCGTTTTTTCTTAATGTATGAATAGACTTAGTGGTTGTGTGGGCCATATTTCAAGTTGCCGCATTTCCCATATTGTCGCAATGAACATGGGCGCAATATTTCAAACTCAAAGCACTAAAAAATTTACCTAATATGTCTTACGGGTCATAGACTTGTCGGGGACACTAGTCGTCAATGTTATGAAAATTATTTTACGCGAAAATCCACGTTACGGCTGAAGAGCTAGACCAGTTTATTAATAGATTTTTTTTGCTGTTAACTGAAGTAGGTCAGCTTAGCGTTACATGATTATAAGATCGATTCCACGCAACAAAATCTGGCAATACTGCCACTCAACAAAAAAAAAAACCCAGATGCTTATAGAGATGGCAATATTAAGCTGGAGCCTTTCAATAATAAAATTCGTATGATTAAATAAAGAGTTAAATATTTTTATAAGAGAAACGGTCAAGCTTAGCTGAACAAAGACTAAGAGGGAAATATCTTTATCGTTAAACCACAAAAAAAGTTTTTTGGCTAAAATTCCTCACACTCCATAAACTTTCTTCAAAGGACAGACTGTAAAAAATGAAAGAAATTCAAATTCACCGAAAGATATTTTCGTCGAATTGTATTTATCTGAGCTTTTATGACACTAGGCATAGTCAATTGAATTGAAACACTTTTCACTGGTGAGCTAAAACTTTTTTGAGATGCCGTGCAGAAACCAATGGCCTTAGAAAAAGTTTATTATAGTTTATAGTTTATTATTCATGAATTTATTTAACAATTTTAAAAGTGAAATATTAATTCAATTTTATACATTGAAACGAATTTGAGTTTGAGACTTGGCAAACTTACAATTGCTGGATCCCACGTTATTTTTTTTCGGTGAGACATATTTTCGGTGATTCAACATTAGGACAAAAAAATTTCGGAAAGAAATTGAAGACAGAAAAAATGTGTTCGTAATAGCAGAACCTCTTTTTTACGTCATATGGGGGAAATGTTATCAGAAGTAAGAAAAAAAATGTAAAAAGAAAATGATTAACACAAAAAAAAATGGAATGAAAATCCGTCACAGATCTAGATAATTATAATTTCTTTGTTCCTTTTTTTTACAATCAAGACTTAAGTTCGCTTGTTGCTTTTTAAATATAATTTTATTGTTTAGTATTTATAACAATGGTGTGTTGGGACAAATATTTGGTACGTTAAATGAAGCACCAAATATTCATCAAATACTTGATTACGGACTACAGATGTTTTGATGATTTGATCATGCTTCAACAACTTAGTCACAAAAAAATTAATACAAAATTTAGGTTAGTTAAAGGCCCGTCGGATCCCTACTGTTTTTTATGCTCGGGTTCCACTGGACCCTAATAAACCTAGGGGTGAACTAATTTTTGCCGTTGGAGGTTGCGGGCTAGCTTAGTATCCAAAAAAGTTTACTTTATAAAATGAATTGCTTTATACAAAGCACATATCAGATCAAAATTAATACATGAATACATACAAAGATAGGCTAGCGCTTTTAATAATCATGCTTTTAAAAAACTTTTTTATTGTTTAAAGGCTATTGTAGAAATTTATGTTGACTTGACTTGAAAGACAAAAGAATATTCATCATTAAACGAAAAAAAAAAAAAAATCAAGACCACCCACAAGTCAAAAAATTTCTTTAATGATTCTTTGCGTTTGCAAATTTTTCATTTCGTTCCACGAACGGCGTGAAACTTTCCGAGCAAGACAATTGACTACATTAATATTTCTGCCCAAGGTAAAGAAACTACAGAAAATACCTTGGTTCGCTGTGTCACACCGCTGATTGGTCATATTTCAAATTGTCGCATTTCCTATTTTGGCATAAAGTAAAATGTTCGCAAACATTATATCTTAAAATTATTTTCACTTAAAACAATGACTAACCTAACCTGACCTATAGGTACCAGGGGGCTGGCCCCTTAGCCCTGCCGGGGGCACTTGAACCCCCCTCCATTGTGACAATATGGGAATCGCAACACTTTTTATAAATCTTCAGACATGAGGTTTTTTGAAATATGTAAGAACGACTCTTATTGTAAACAGAAAAAAAAATTTTCATGTTATCATCGCCAGAATTTTTTTAATGCAGCTAACGAGTTGAACATCCGCTAAAAAATTAAGTTTGTGTCGATTTTCTCACAAAGGAGTAAACAATTTGAGTTCTGTTCACGTGAAAAAAAGAAGGAATTCACACACAAAAAAATGATAAACGAACTAGTTTACTAAAGAACCGAGGATATCTACTTTCACGAAGCAAGGACCTCTGTATGCCTACATGCCTTGAACGAGAGAAAATTCAGAGTGGGTATTCACAAAAGTTCTTACGAAAATCTTACGAAATTTATTTGAAAAAAATCATCTTATCTATGTTGTCTAAAGTTAGATGAAAATGGCTGTTAGAAATCTAAAATCACCTAATAAGATTTAGACATTGTCGTAAAATTTTCGAAAGAACTTTTGTGACTACAATCCCTGAAAGATAATAAGAGACCTGATAAATCCTTTAAAATGTTGATGACGCCTTAGAAGCCTTACACAAAATTTCTACTTTAAATGTGAAAAGAAAGAAAGAAAGAGAAATAAACAAATAACATGAAACCCCATAAACCGGAATCGATTTAAGATTTCCTTTTTGTTTTAGTCTGGAAGAGGAAGGTTGACAAAAAAATCATGAGTCCTTATTTTATTGGTATTTAAAGTCATGAAGACTGTTGGGTCGAACACATGAAACAATAAGCTGTCCTGTTGCTCAAATAGTAACAAGAATTTTTACAACAAGCTAGACTTATGGTTTAGTACACTCGACTTATTTAGTATAAAGCCTCGGTCACATATCCACTGGGTCGGGAGAACAAAACCTCAAGTCTGTCCAGTTGCACAAATATAAATACTTCTTTGCATTTGTAAAACAAGCAAGACTTATGGTTTCGCACGCTCGACCCAATGGTTATGTAACCGAGGCTTTGCTTGCAATCTGTAGCCATTGTTACGAAAAATCACGATCATGTGATGTGACTAAACTGTCTCATTAGCATGAAAAATTAAAAATTTTCAATATCTATATAAACTTGTCTAGTTAGGAAAAAATTTTAAAAAAGAATTTGTAACAAATTTCATCCGAGCAGTAATCAAGCAACCATGTGATAATGTTCTCCAAGTAGAAAAACTTTCTTTTTAGAATGAAATTTTTCGCAAGAGGGGGAAAATTCGTCGTTTCCAAGTGAGGGAAAAACGCTCAAATGGACATTTGGCCTACGGGGATCAGCCGAGAAGAATTGGAAGTAAGTAGGGGGGGGGGGAATGAAATACTCTCTCGTTGAGAAAGAAAAAAAATGGATGTTTTCGCGCCTACTAAATTCGGGAAAGGGCACGTTCCTCTTTTTACATGAACATTACTTTGCATTTTTTCGTCGTAAAAAAGATCAAAAGAAAGCATTTCAAGTTCCTGAATTGCTCTAACCTATAAGGCTTTTTTTAAGTGAAGGTTTTCAAAATGAGAAATAAGGTAGATTTGTGAAAGCTTACTGAGACTGTGAATTAGATTACTGTGGCTAGTTTGAGCATTACTTTCGGCCCGAGAATCTTTAAAGATAAAAAATAGTTTTTATCTATCCAACACATACAGGATTATACAAATTATAAAGACTCTTTGAAGTTTTTTTTTCAATTGATAAAAACTAAAATGTTTTACTCGAGCGAGAATTCATGCTTTTGTTCTTAAAAACATTTTGATGAAGAAATATACCGAGCCTATTTAAGGTTTTAACAATACTCGACGTATGTTGTATCATTAACTTTGAGTTTGTTTCACCAAAAACTTTATTTTCAAGTCGAAAAAAAGTTCGAAAATAGAAATGAAAGTGGCGAAGAAGATAAGAACAGCTTCAATTATTTTTGTCTGAGAGTTCCCCAGGGCACATCTGACGAGAACTTTTGAAAGTCCAACCAAACACGAATGAAAAATGATAATTCTACAAATCTTTGTTAAACTAACTTTCAGGGTTTTTTGTAGGGAAAGGATCATATTGTCGAAATGACAACTTGTCGCCAGGTTGTTTGGTCTTTTAAGTTAAATAATACACTGTTAAAATTTTCAACTAATGACGATACGACGAATTGTAAAAGGAGATTTACTCAGATATCATCTCTATAAATTGAAATTTTAAAAACAACTCTAAAAGATTTTATAAGAGAGGTAGCTCTCTATGTAAGTATCATTTAAAAAGTTTAGCGGTTCAAATGGTTAGGTTAGATTAGTTAGATTACAAAGAAGAACATGATAAATAAAAAATCTACCGATTAACATCAACTATAAAAGCTGAATCGTTTTTAAAACATTCCTTTTTTGTAGAAACGGGATAGATTAGTCATTTCTGTAACTGATGCAAGTTTTTGCAACTGCTTGAAATGACTCCTTGTCATTTTGTAGTTCGTAAACAGCGCGTTTTCAAATGCAGTTAAAATCTGTATTTTAATTATAATTTCGAGTTCTCCTCTTGACAATGGGTCCAAGAACCATTGGTTTTTTTGACAGGTGTACAAGTAGGTAACTACTGATCTTTTATTTTCAAAGGTTGATGACAAGATATGAAGAAATGTTCGGTTGCATCGGTCACACGTGGTGCGTATAATTTCATTTCGTTTCATTTTCGGATCTTCCCCCTTTGGGGAAAGATCAAACACGATTGGTTGGAGAATGTTCGAATGTTAGAAAGTTCGAATCTGGCTTTAGAACAATCTAAAGAGAGTCACAATATGGACATTTGTTTTTAAACCAAGTGGTTTATTTTCGAACTTTAATAGAAACAATGGTTTTGTATGGTTTATAATGTTCAGTGGTAATGTTTGTGTATGGTCTTCTGCCTATACAACAACAACAATCAAAAACAAACGAAGAATTTCTTTATTGTGTTTCAGCAGACAATTCATCTCTAAAGAGATCTAGCTTCAAATATTTCTGAGAGCCTTGAGAATAAAAGATGATTTCTAGTTGGGAAGGGGGAATTTCCCCCCATCCCCCTTTTTGTCCTCATTCTATGACATTAGGGATCATTCGAAATCATCACAATGGCCCGAAACTTTGAGAAATTGTTCGAGTTGTAATCAGTGTTGCCAGATAAATGTTAGTAAATACCACCAAAAATTGAACAAAACAAGGGCGCCTTTGAACATAAACGTTTTAAGTTCAAATTTTGGGAAATTCTTACAGGTTTGGCAACACTGGTTGCGAGCATTCTAAGAACAAAACATATCAAAAACCCCGACTCGGCTCGAATCAAAAATTGAGTTTCCGAGTATCCCTAGCTGCAAGTTTTTTGTTAAACCAATCACTCTGTCAAAAATGAAACGTGAATTGAAGCGAAAAAATCAAATTAAAATTTGAGGAATTGACAATTGTAGTAATGAACTAATGAATTCAATTATGAGATAGCTTAGATCTAGTTTAGAAGTGACCTAATATTCAAACACTATGATGAAACGTAATTTTCATTCTTCAGTCGACAAAGAATTCTACATTTTCAAGATACAAAATGATTAATGGATCATTATTGGATGTGTCTTGTACTACTGGTGGTTATTGTAAAAAAATCATTTTTATTCTCGACTAGGGGAGTTTTATCTTGCATCCTATTTTGTCCTAAGAATAAGAGAATTCAATTATGTAATAATTCAGACCAATTCTTACTGAAAAAATTCATAAAATTCGATGCAAAAAAGAATTTCGCATATAATGTATCTTTCTTTCAAGTTCTCGTCTGTAATTTAAAACTTCTCGTTTGAATCGAAGGTATTTCATTCAATTTTGTTCCAATGGTGTCTAGATTGTTTGTGTAACACAACCATTTCATCTACTTTCAAAATCCATTCATCCTCTTTCAATAAAATGATTCAATTGCGAAGTAAAAACCTTTCCTTAAAAGGAATTCTTGCCAGCAAACGAAAAACATTCAAAGTTTAAGATGTCTACAGAATGCAATGATAGATAAATCTAAAATGCGACGTAAAAATGTGCTTATTCTTTTAAAGTACTATACTAATTCTTGTATCTATTCTTTCATTAATTGAGACTAGTAGTAGTAGTCAAAATACACTAACCTAACCTAAGTTATTTTACGTGAAAATCAACGTTACGATTGAAAAGCTGGACCATTTTATTGGTAACTAAAATTTTGCAGTAG
>LR037521.1:0-10393 GCA_900607525.1 Apocyclops royi
AATTCGTCGAAACATCAAAAAGTAAAAGATCATCTCAGCCACGCCTATGCTTAGAATATATAACGTATACTTAGAAAAAGAGCAGATTAAGAAGTATGTGAGGTATAACGTCGCCTCTTCAGTTGATAGATTTGGGTTTCTCGCCATTTCTCGCGTCGAATCACAAATGTACCGCCTGGGTCTTGGACCAGGTGTCAAGGAGTCAGGGTGCGTTGGTTGGTAGTAAATTTCAAACCTGCCTAAGCACTGGAAGTAAGGGCCCTGGGGGGAATCTAAAGGAGGAAATAGGAGTGATAATGTCATTAGAAGCGGTGCAACGATCGAAATGACGATAGAGGAATTAAAAATCGTCTTCGGTCCGATTTTCTGAACGAGGTTGTTGTGAACTATGAAGAGATATCTTAGAGTAGCGATGATGACAGGAAGGAGGACGTTGTAGATTCGTATGAAGACATCAAGAACAAGCATCAGAACGACGCAGCCGAAGACACCGATGAGGTCTACCATCGGATTGTAGAATGACTTGGCAATGATGTACATCTATGATTAAGTAAATGAATAAACACAATTAATAAATTACTTTAAGTTTGTTTCTGTTTTCGAACGAACATGTTATAAGATTACGACAACAAGTTCGTATTGAATTCTTTAACTTAAATTTTATTTCATAATTTTGTCCTTGGTTGTGTCAAAAGTGACACTATACTTCAATCAAGGTTTTAACAAATCATTGAATTATGTACTTAAGATGTATATTTGACATATTTTTTGGAATTTCACAAAGCTTCGCACCACTAGTAAGGAAATTACCATCAGCGGCGGATGACTGATGAGGTTTAAAACCGTGCTGGTCATGAACAGTTTCCTGAAATTTCGATTCAAATAAGCTATCGAGTTTCAACTAAATAGAAACTCTTTATTTAGATAATTAATGATAAACTTTTTTTGTCGTAAAGCCTCGGTCACATAACCATTGAGTCGGGCGCACCTATCCTACCTAACCTAACCTAACCTTCCCTTACCCTGTCGGACCAGTGCTTTAGTGGGCAGAAAAAAATGTGCTCAGACCCAGGGCGAGACTTGCCCCCCTTGGTCCAGACGCATTTTTCGCCGCCTTGCATAAAATTTTTCCAAATTTTACGATATCCATCTGGCAGTATGTGTCTGTACTACGCATCCGGACTACTCGTCCGGTTGAGGGAGTCTCTGGATGAAGGAGATACTTTTTAACGCCCCCGTTTAAAGCAGGGTCATCTCATACTGTCACATTTCCCGCATTGGGATATTGTTGCAAAAAAGAAGTAGAGGTCACTGTGACCACCCTACTACAGATTAGGTTGGGTTAAGTTTTTTTGTGAGGCAGTATGGGAACTAAGACCATGTAAGTTATGTGAATCGGGAAACATTGATACCTGTAGTCATTTTAAACGAAAACCCACGTTACAATGGGAAGTCACACATTCAAACTTCGGCTGCCAGATTCGCTAGCTGTTAAAGGTTTTATCTTGGTTGACAACATCATTTCAAAGACAAGAAAATTTTTTCAACACACACCAATGGTACCTAAATATCTTTAGCAACTATCGAACCTAGCATCGAAAACTTCGGTGTGTGGTGCCCCATCAAAAAGCTGCACATGTTTATAAATAATGAATATTTTGAATTCTTATTGAACATTGGTACCTGATAGCAGATGCGTTTCCATTCTTTTTGTGCTTTCTCAACATCAAAAGTATCTTCAAGTTAATCAAGATCCCGGATATCATTGTCGCTAGTGATAATGCCGTAGCCACGTAAGCTCGGCTAGTGCTGTACATGGGAGTTTCCTCGACTAGCATGAACTTTATGTCATAATACCTTTAAATAGAGTTATCATTTCATTAACGCCATGTACACATTATGGTAAGACTTTGTGACCTGTGCATGCTGTGACTACTCTGAGATCAATTCACTACCTTGGAAAATCATTGCAACGAATCACAAAGTTGTACGATTAAATTTGAACAGCCTTATACTTCAGTTAATGCTGAATCACATGACTGTGCGAAATGTACATTTTAGTTAAAGTTGATTACAGCGCCGATATACTAGGATTCAGTGTGCTAAAATTTCAATTGATGAAAAAATAAAAATAAAACCTGTTCACCTTGTAAATGTTTTATTGTTAAATAGTTGAACCATTTGCTCATTTTGCGCCATTTTCCTGCTGAAAGTAGTTTTTTTTTCAATCAACAAAATTTTAAAAGAAAACGATGCTCGTTAATGAAATTTAAAGTTCAACTCTTAATCGCAAAAAAAGTTAATAATTTTAGACAATATTATTTCAACTTTGATGATCTTACGAAACCAAGATGGAGGTGACATTAGGTTAAGCTTCATTGGAGATTACAAGAAAAGTCAAACGTGCAGTTTGTCCTTATTGCAAGATGTGCATTTTGTAAAGTGTCGAACATTTGACTCATACATAATGAGTCCAAAACTTGTCCCAGGCAAAACTTAGGTAATAGTATTTGTAGATTAGCTTTAAATTTTAAGCTAGTAATCTAAGCTAACCTAGCCTATGCGACTAGCAATACCGGGGGCACCGGATCTTCTCAAATTCTTGCTGCTTTCGACCTTTTATACTTCGACAAAATACGTTTTTCGACATTTTGCACTTAGACAAAGTGTGTTTTCGACTTTTTGAAAAATTCGACTCAAAGTAAATTCGACAAAGAGCACTTTTGACTTTTAGTTCCTACCCCGTTTCTTATTATCAAACCATTAAGTTGTCACACATCTAAAGTGGCGAGATCTCAAATTGTCGCAATGTAAAATGGGCAAAATTCACAATATCGTATTTTCCATTTTGTTACAAAATTGCAATTCCAAAATGCTTCCGTGAAATACTTTCATCAATTTTTTTTCTTAATGTAAAAAGTCAGTGTGACCAAAGAATATAAAACTATTATTTGGTCACCCTGACAGATCAGTACACAAAAATTTCAAATAAGTTAAAGCGTTAAGAATAAATCTGACAATTATTGATAAAATCATCAGTCAAATTTAAAGTTCGTTTTGAGCACAAGAATTTATAGATTTCACCCAAAGTTCAAACTAAAAAACTTTTCAAGCTTAACATTTTTAATTTACGAAATCTAAGATTAATGTGCAGAATGTTTACTAAGTATTGTTAATATAGAGAAACATCACAGATTTAGATATTGTCTAATTTTATATCCACAAAATGTATACCTACAGTCTTATTTCAAAATCTGACCTTGGAGATGTTGTCTTCTCTTTCACAGAATGCGTTTGAATGAGGGACTCGCACCAAAGTTTTCACCGCTAGGTTCACTTGCTGTTAAAAGTTTTACCTTGGTTGACAACATCATTCCAAAGAGAAAAAATTTTTTTACAATGCATTCCAGTGATACCTAATTGCCTTTATTGGTTAGCGAACCTGGTGACCAAAATTTGCATGCGTGGCCTCCCATTTCAATAGGGAGAAAACTACCAATGAGAGAATCCTAGTTCCATGGTGATTGTGTTTCATAACATTTCTTCAGAATATGATTGACTGATGGAGAGATTATTAGTGACAAATAACCTTCATCAAATATTTTTTAGAAGATTTGATAAAATTCAAAACAAGTCATGATCAAGCAACGAATCAAAAAAAATCTTAACAAATTAAAATTTTTTATTTTAGATTTCGTATCAATTTTTTTATGGAAAGCAAAGAAATTTTCCAATGACTTTTTTTGTGAATACACTCCCAGGTATTAATATTGGTAATTAATTAGAAATGAAAGTATATAAAAGTAAGCTCTCTCAATAATTTCAAAGGTCAAAGCTACCACCCTCCCTCCCCCACCCAACTAAAATCTTTCCCATGAAGTAATAAAAAATGCAATTGAACTTACATTTGCAAAAAATACTTCATTTTGAACAACATAATCTTAATCAACAATCCATTTATCTACTTAAAAACATCATTTTATTATCAAAACTGGATTGCAAATTTATTTGTTAAATTGTTAACAATATATAATAATACATTTTTAATTGATAGTTGACAGAGAAGAATTCTTATATTTTTAGGAAAAGGCGGAACAGAGATAATTTATTCAACTCTGAAAAAAATTTAAAATCTTACATTCATTACATAAAAGTTACAAGTACCGAGTGTTCCACAATTTAAAATGAAGCTGAAGAATTTAAGAATGATTAGTCGTGGAATATTCGGTATTATCTTAAAAAAAGATTTGAGTTGGGTCGAAGACCATTTTGGATCGAGTTTTAATGCCATGATCGGGTCTGATGATTAGTGTCAGCTCGCAACTCAAATTTCGATTACAAGCACCCGAGAACGTTCGATTTGGTTGGGTCAAACTTTCTCGCTTGCATGGCGGCCATCGGGTTCACCTGGGGCGGGGGCGCCTTTTGGGTGATCCTTTCGGACACGTCTGAGTTCTGGAGTACCAACCTTTCCTCTTTCATCTCTTCCAAGGTGTCCTCGGAGTAGCACTCAATTGGAGAATCGTACTATGGGGGAAAAATCACGAATGCATGTGGTGCAGTGTTGCCAGAAATAACATCCTAATTCCATCAAAAAAGATATTTTAGTGTTTGCTGTAAGCCCCTTACAGACAGATGTTTGATGATGGAATGATGTATGTGCTTCGGTCCAAAATAAATTTTCTCTTTTAATTAAAGCTACAGCCACATAACCACTACAGCTAGCAGACGAAACTATAGTTCTAGCCTGTTGTACAGATATGAATAAATATTTGTATTCATACAACAGGCTAGACCTCTGGTCTCTTATGGCTGCCTTAAGGGTTGTTCACATTTGATCGTACGACCTTGTGACTTGGTTAGAACTACGTTTTGCAATGATTTGTCAAGGCTGTGAACTTGTCATTGGGTAGTTACTGCAGGCAGCTATTTTTTAACCTATATTTGAAAACTAGCAAAAACTTCAGACAATCAATTGTACACAAAGTCATAAGATCAAATGTGAACAAGGCTTTAGGGCCTGAGTGACCAAGACTTTAGTTGTCTAACTCTTCTTTTATTGTAATGTGCTTTTTTGCGAAAAATAATGATTACCTGATTTACTACGATGTTTGGTCTGCCAACGGTTGTGAAGTTTGGTGGGAGAGGGAGAAAACCTAAATTACAAAAAAGATTTTTTGTTACAGAATCAGCCTAGCTTACAAAAAATTAATCAGGAGAAGATTGATTTTCATTATTGAACTGGATTTGTCTTAACTTTAATGCTAGGAAAATTTTGAATCAACAATCATCTGGCCAGTTGTACTAGTTACTTAAGTTATAGTAATGAGAGCTACTTATTATAATTAACAAATCGGATAATTAGTAAAAATCTTAATGGGATGCTGCATATGTAAACTTTGTCCGCAGGTTTGCTAGTCGTTAAAGGTTTTTAGGTGTCATTAGCATGTATTGAAAAATTTTTCTTGTCTTTGGAATGATACAGTCAACCAAGGTAAAACCTTTAAGTGCTAGCGAACCTTGCGACCAAATTTTTGGTGCGTGGCCTCCCATTGAGATAGCTTAATGCTAGGCAAAACATCATTGTATGATAACAGTATGTTGACTCAATAGTTTCAAAAATATTTCCTGCTCAAATATTTCTATTTTTCTTTCAAAACATTTGATGAAAAAAACATCACTTTTATGTTATGAACAAAAATATGTTTTGATTCATAATAGATCAGCAAAAAAATATAAAAACAGGATTGGTATTTCATGAATTTTCTTTATAATATTATATTTTAACTCATATTGTAAAATTTCTTTAATTCGATAAATGCCCAACAATTTACTATGTAGAAGCAATAAATTGCCAAAGGTCAAATTTCAAATTGTCTTATTTCCAAAATATTCCAAATTAAAAAAGTTAAGTCTTTATAATACTAAGTTTTTAACTTACCTATATTAAGGATTGCGACAATTTTACATTGAAATAACATAATTTTTTTGACTATATGACAAGCAATGACTTCATAGGTATTCACCTGAGAGTTGTGGCCCATTAACCATTGCATCATAATAATATTCCAGACCGGTTTTTCTCTTTTCAGCTTTGGGTCCCTTTTTGCTCGGCCAAATTTCTTCGAAATTAGGAACGATGTGGTCACCTCTGAAAGAAAACATAGAACTTTGATAATGATCAAATTTTTTATTTTAACTTGAAATTTTTAATATGATAAATTAAGAGTAGTGTTTGGATATGTAGCGAGGTGACAATTTAAAAACTTTATTTTTTACCTTAAAATATTATGAAAATAACCTAATTTATCAAGTCGGAGCGGACACAGAAAGTTGAAAGTGCAAACTGTCAAATGGACTTTTTGTCGGATTTCAACTGGGTGAAAACACGATTCGGCAAAGTGCAAATGGGTGAAAACACAATTTGGCAAATAAATTTTTTTGGCATTTTTCTTGTGCATTTGGTCGAAAACCTAAAATGACCTAGGGGGACCTAACCTAACCTAACTGGTGCCCCCGGCAGGGCTGGGTGGGGGATTAGTTAGGTTAGGTTAGGATAGGTTGGGTTAGGTTCTATGTACATGATATTTTTTGACTATTTGATCACTTTCGACATTTTGCACATTTCTTTCAACAATTCATTTGCCGAATTGTGTTTTTGCCCATTTGAACTTTCGACAAATTGCACATTTCTCTTTTCGACAATTTGCACTTTCGACTTTCCGTGTACTACCCATCAAGTCTAGTTCGCATTTTTTTAAAAGAAATTTTTTTGATGAAATATTACCTGCGCACGATACTTTGAAGGTACCTGATAAAATTTAGTACCCAGGTTAGGCTAGGTTAGGTTAGGTTAGGTTAGGTTAGGTTTATGCCCACTATATACTCAACAGAAAACAATAAATTTATCTGTATTTGGGGGTCCGGACCCTAGTCATGCCCCTAGTAAGGACCCCGTTTTGGACAGAATGGAAATTGTGACAATTTTACATTTTCGACAATGTGGTAACATGCATTTTTTGATTTTTTCAGTATTGCTTTGAAATGAAAGAGTAGTACAATGTGAATAACCTAGCATGATAAAAGTTTTTTACTTGTGCTGCGTTTTTTCTTGAAAAAAAAGTAAATTTCATAAAATAAGCTAGGCCTTTTTTCCTCATTGATAAAAATGAACTAGATTAAAGAACGTGTTTTTATCATTAAGACCAAATTAAATTATATCACTTATCCAATTTTAATAATTTTTCTATTTATAATACTTTTTTATTCCAAAATTGTGCAAACGTAAGAAAGTAAGAAAATTATCAAAATTATCCTAAGTGCATTTACGTCAGACCTGATTCATTTAAAACGAACACTTGACATTTTATCAGTATTCATTTCCTATGTAAAGCCTTGATCACACACAATCTAAAATCTACCATACGGAATTATAAGTCTAGCTTGTTATACAAATATAAATAATTAATACTATTCTTACAACAGGCAAGCTTTTTTAATTTAATATCAGTGTTGCCAGAAATGCTTCTGAATTTTACCAAAAAATAAACTTCAACTTGTTACTAAACAAAAGAGAATTCAAGCTCGTATTTCAGAATGCTGTTGCTTTTTTCATAAAATGTATTATTATCTGTTGAAACCATAGACATATATATCAATAGACTGCTGATCTCCTGATTTTCTATTATGTAGTTCCAATTTTACTCACTGGCAGGAAAATGGCGCTGTTTCCCCACCCAAAACAAAGCCAAATTAGTAAAGAAAGGGGTGTATTTTTACAGTTTTTAAACCCATTTCAACAAATTTCTTGAACTAAATCTGCTAAATATTGTAATCAATGGGATATTTTAATTTTTCTTCATTCTTTTTGGGTGGGTTAGCAGTGCCAAAAAACATGTTGTAAACAAATTTGGTACTAAATGGGATCAGCAGTCTATTAAAATATATGTCTATGGTTGAAATCAAGCCCTAACCGAATTACCATTAAAAGGCTAACAACCTTGCTTGGGGTGGGGTGGGGAGTGGGAGAGGATTCGAGACCTTTTATGATTGAGATTGTAGTTGAAATAATTTTACATAACTAGATGAGATATGGTCTAACCCTAATATATCAAAGGCCTCAGATTGTCAAAGTTTTATATTGTCTGACTAGTTACATAGGCCAAGTTTTTTAGGGTTTAGATTTAAATAATGCAATGTTAAAACTTTCAATTCACGACATTTTGACTTTGCGACATTTTGGGAAAAAGGACAATTTGAAGTATGACGTTTTTTCAGCTCCAGATGCAAATTGTAAAACAATCAAACACTTTCGAATTTAATCTAACTTAACCCAAGCAGATGAGAGTATAGAATTAGAAACCCTTTTTAAAAGCCTCGGTCACATAACCATTGCGTCAAGCGCATTAAACCTCAAGTCTATGCAGTTTCACAAACAAAAATACTTTTTTTTTACATTTTCACAACAAGCTAGACTCATGATTTCATGCGCTCAACCCAATGGTTTTGTGACTGAGGCTTTTAAGAAGCTTTTTAAAACCTCACCATTATATAATATTTAAGTTGTAGATATACCTGGGTATGAGTAGAAAAAAATATTTTCGTTTTAAAGAAAATTAAATAAAGATAAGAATTGAATTAAATAAAAATAATGAATTTAAAAAAATAGAAATAGATTAGAGTACAAAGCATTAATCCCGTTGAGAATTTCTCGAAACGTTTTAAGCATTTTCATAAAAGAAGAAAAAATTTCAAAAGTATTTTCATCGCAAGGTCACAGTTGGGTCTACAAGAGAGAGATAGAAAGAAAGTCACATGAGAGGACATAAAGACAGATGAAAAAAAGCAAAACAGAATTGAAAAGACATATAGAAAAAAAATCGGATTCGAATTTCGGCGGTCCACGTCGATTTTTTTTCGTGAAATCTCCAAATACTTTTGACAATTTAAAAAATAATTTTTGGTGAAAATCCGATCAATGCTTTTAGTCAATGAAGGATTAACTTACTGGCTAGCTTACTGAAAAAGCATTTTTTTTTATTTTAAGAATTACGAACAAAGATGTTTGCCAACATTCGAAAACATTTCATGACACTGCCTTTCCCCGAGATTGATATTCAAAAATGCACTTATGTAGACAGCGTTGCCAAATTGAGAGTTTAATCTCTCATACGTCAATTCTCTAGGTTGGGCCAACTTAGCTGAATCAAATACGAAGACCTTGTTATAAAATCATTCCAAAATCCTGCCTTTGTTTGTAATGTGGCGATATTTCAAATCGTCGCTTTTCTCACATTGTCTCAATGTAAGATAGTTTCAAACAGAGAATTAAAAAAATGTAAATTTTAGCTTTATAACGCAATAACCTATGTTTTGGAGCCACCCCCTAGACCTGCTGGGGGGACCAGGAACCCCACTGGAACAATATGCGAATTGCAACAAATTTACATTGCGACTTTGTTACAGCAAATAATGAATATCATACAAAAACTTTCATACACCCTCTATTACAATAAAAACGTTTGATACGGACAGAAAAAGCTGTTCCGTTTATCTATTAAAAATAAAAGATAGCTTAAGTTTTTTAACAAGGCTCCTTTGTTTAAAATTACTCGCATTTCTTAAGTAACTATCCTCTAAATTAATCCTGTTGCAATTAAAAAACGTTAAAATACAAATCTTAAGAATGCACTCAACAGTAACTTAACCTAACCTAACCTTATCTTAATAATGGTAAGAAATTTTAATTAATTAAAATTAAGTTCAAGTAAATGTAGTCACTTTACAAGCAAATATGAGTTGAAGAGACCTACTTATATACGAGCTGAAATTTTCGTATCTGTCGAAGCTTAGGTCAGTTGGCTTAAGACAGTCTTATACTACTTTTTAGACCTGTCTCATGGTGGTTTAAGAAGTTGACTCTATAGCCAATGTAAGTCAGATACTGGCAGAATGGTGATTGCAAATCTTTATTCTTAGTCAGTCTTAAGTCAAGTTTCTTAAGACAGTCTTAAGAGACATCTAAACTTTTGTAGACAGATACAAACATTTCAGCTACAGTATTTTTGAATATAGCGCACACTTTTTTTTCAAAGAAAATTATGACAAGATTTTGCATACAAAACCTAACCTAACCTGCCAAAAATCATTATAAAAAAGAGACTCTACTTAGTTATACAACCTTTTAAAGAAGAGTAGGACAATTTTCGGAATATTTCAAACGCCCCACTGTAGAGATCATTTAGAAAGATTAAAATATCGTTGGATATTTTTCGATCAATTTCCAAACGCCCCTCATGAGAGGCATTGCTTTAATGACATTTGTTAAAAAGATTAAAATAGTGTAGGACATTTTTCGGACTATTCTGATCGCCCCTACCTCTCATATGCAAGT
>LR037675.1:779-14086 GCA_900607525.1 Apocyclops royi
AACCTTTATACCGAAAAATTATAAAAATAGCAATAGGAACAAAATCTACTACCAAGATAAAATAGATTATAGCTGCTATTAGTCTATCCAGCTGATAATAAAATTATTGAAAGTATTGAAATCCGTCCATCGTCGGTCCCTAAAGGAGTGTTCACTCTTACTCACATTATTAGAGTACATTGCCAAGATGGAAGAAACATGACATGGCCTGAGTCGAGTCAGGTATTAAGGAACATATTACAAGCCAAGCTGATGATTGAGGCTGTTACAAAGTATTTATAACAATATTCAGTATTGTCTAAAGGGTATAGCTTACAGTTCGTCAGGGGCATCATGTTACAGCTAACAGTTAAGTGTGAGAGGAAAGAAATTAAAGACCTACTTTCAAACACTCAATGTTACAGGAATAAAATGACCAGAGAGAGAAAAGACAAAATAAAGGGAAGGAAAATAAATGAAACCATTGAAGATCAAAGCTCAGAAATTGGTAATGGAAACACACAAGAGACAGGAAAAAATAAAACATTGAAATGATCAAAGCAAAGAGACTCAAGAAGAGGGAAACGCCAATTAAGATGCAAATGAAAAACAAAAGTTTTGTGCAAGCAAATAAGAAAAAAACTGCAATCACTCAGAAGAATGTAAAATTGCTAGCAACTGATCACACCCTAAAACTGATAAAACAGCAATTTCACTGTCCAACACGTGGATCAGTTTCATTGGAGGATTTGAATGGTCTAAAAATAGATCCAGACAAGAATGATTATGTACAGGTTTTCATGAAGGACAAGATCTGGTTGCAGCTATGTAGTTAATGCAGTGGACGTGTATGTGGGGGAACCCAAAAGAAAAAGAAAAAGAAAAAAGAGTTTAGATGCATGCCATGGGATATACCATGCGGTGGTCTAACTTGAACAGCAGGAGATATAAGGAATACATGCACCATTGATCATCAGTTAAAACATGACATTGCATAAAGGGGAGTGTTCGAAAGTGCCTTGCTGCTTCAATGCCTCGCTCATTCTTGGACTCGTTCTCAGACTAGTTCTGGGACTTGTTCTCGGACCCAAAAACCAGATTGTATCTTTGATTTTTGATGAAATTTTAGACCGAGGCAAATGAAAATTAGTCCGAGAATTGACCTTCCTGTAAACTATTCCTGTGAACTAGTCCATGAACTAGTCCGTGAACTAGTCTCTGAACTAGTCCGTGAACTATTTCATGAAGTAAATAGTCTGTGAACTAGTCTGTGAACTAGTCCATGAATCCTTCCTCTAGCGCACTGATGTAATTATGTTTATAAACAGATTAAGTTACTGCTGCTTCACAAAAATAAGAACAGTACTATGAAAATATGAAAGCACAGATCAACTGTAAACTACAATAAATGTTTTAATTAGAGAGGTTTACGAAAGAGAACAGACTTGTATCGTAAGATGTCTTTTCGCGAATCCCGTGAAATCTTCCAATGAAAATGTTTATCGACTGAAATGTCGACATGTCGACCAAGCACGATGCAGGATGTCGAATACAAAGTGTTATCGTGTGTCTCTTCAACTTCTGAAAATAAAAAAAACAAGAATTTTTATGTTGTTTTTGTCACCTCATACCTAAAATGCAATGAAATTTCGAAGAATTTTTAATACTTGTCGCAGCTCTTGTGTTTTATAAATGGGTCTTTAAGAAACTTGACTACGATTGCAATCAATCAATTAAATTTTTTACATTCATTATTCACTCGTAACGTGGAGTCTTGAAAAAATGACCTATGTAATATTGGAATCGAGATTTTAGCAATTATTTGCCGAACTCTATTTTCAAAAGAAATTCTGTGAATTACAACTTAAAATAAATTATTCATAAAACAGTTTATAGCTGAAATTTTTGTATCTATCTAAGCCTAAGTCAGTTTGCTAAAGACGAACTTAGGTAAGACAGTCTTATGCTGATTTTTAAATCTGTCTCATGGTGGATTAACAAGTTTAACCTATAGCCAATACTAATACATATGTCTATGGTAGAAATACAAAATTTTCAGCTAATGATAATTCATTGAACACAAACCTGGATTTGGGTAAAGACAAAGTGGGCGAATTAATGCTGACCAAGGATGAAACCTGAAACAAAAAAAAATATTTTTAATTTTACTTCCCCCAAATCTTTTGGGAACTTCTTATACTTTTCGTGACTAAAGCTTTGTTCACATTTGATCGTACGACTATGCGACTTGTCTACACACACTTGTTTGCCTCAGGGTTTTGCAAGCTCTTGAAAGTTTTCATACATAACTTATATAATATATGCAATGAACACTCTAAGAAGACCACTTCAGGACCTTTTAATATCATTCCAAAATGCAGTTTGCACCTACTTGCAAAGTCGTACGATCAAATGTGAACGGTTCTTTACTTACCACAAGTAAAATATGAACTTTAGGACGAAGGAAGCGAGGTAGGTGATTGCGATTAGTTGAACAGCAGCACCGAAGTATTTTTGACAGGGTGTGTTCGACGAAATTAAAATCATCGAAACATTTTCGACGAAAATCACAGAATCGACCAAAAATTGTCGCACGAAAGTTCGTTGCTGAACGTCAATCGGTCCATATGTTTTGTAACTACCTGAAGGAACTAAGAGGAGATGTCGAGCGAAAACGATTAAGGCTTGAATTCATGTCAACAAGTGTTGGCGATACCTAGATATGGTGGTGTTTACAAATAACTCGACATCAAAGTTTTCAACTTGGAAAATATCGTATTCATGCTGTACTTTTCTGTCAACCTCTAATCCCATTGTTAAACACCCCCAGTGTTGCCAGACAGATCTGGTTAAATTTGACCAAATTCAAACGAGACATTCTAACATGTGAAGAGTATTTTTATAAGTTACAGTATTTTGCTTTGAATATAAGAAAATTCAAAAACATTTTGGTGGAATTTTAGCATGCTTTTTTCTAGCATTATCGAAAACGAATTAACTTAAGTGGAAGGTACCTTTAGCAGATTGCTTCTGTTGTTCTTTGTCAGGTGAGACGTGCAAAAAAATCTCCAAGTTATTGTGAATGTACAGGTTAGCAAGGCCGTTCACCTGAAATTTTAATATAGACTGTTTAGACATAATAACATATTTTACGAAAACCCCAGCTTTTTTTTCTTTGGTTCAAAATGTTTAAGTGTCGCAAATATTATAATGTCCGTGGGCTTAACAAATACAATTTGTCTTAATTATATAATTATCAAATTGCAGTAATTTTATATTGCATCCATATGGTATATTCGACAATATGAAAATGATCGACAATATGAAAAATGATCAATAAAAAATTTCATACCAGGCAGTTGTGTGCTACTAGTAAAATTTGTCGAAACCAATTTGAGGCATTCGGATTTTTTGAAATCCATCTGAAATTGAAATTAGGGATATTTTCATTTCATGTCTTTTCATGCAACGTGCTTTTGTGATAGAGATAAAGTGAGATTTGAAAAAAATCGAGTCACAATTGTTGCTAGGGTAGTGAGTAAATATTTTAAGCTAGTTTGCAGCTACATGAATGCAAAACTAGCTTTTTTTCACCACCCCCTAGCAATATCACTAAAGATTTTTTTTTTACTGAAGATGATCTGACACAGACGGGTCGGCTTTACGTAGTTTACAAAAAGTTTGACGACGGGCCGAGCTCGAGCCCGAGCTGATCTACAACAGACAATGAGCATTACCTTGAACATTGAATGTACGAATCGGAAAACACGAAGTGCATGAACGACATCAAGATCACGTGACCCAAGAGGAAGACGATCAACCAATGCCAATGTTCACCCTAAACAAATCCGTAACTTCACTATATTCGACGTTTTGTATTTTTAGATTATTTCCCATATCAGTTTATCTAAATAATCCTTGAATAAAAATATTATATTTGCATGTTTCCTATCATTTTGGTTGCCTAAAGTGCTAAGAAGTGGAATAATACTATACGAATTACCTCCTGCATAATTTAGCTCACCTTGTATTACATTTATAAACGTAGCTAGTTAACATTGAGCGGATTCCGAAATGGGAATCACAATAGGGGACCACGCACCGAAGTCTTCGGAGCTATGTTCGCTAGGTAGCTACTAAAGGATTTGTGAATCATTGGAGTGTGTTGAAAAAAATTTCTGGAATTTGAAATGATGTTGTCAACCAAGGTAAAACATTTGACAGCTAGCGAACTTGGCGGCCAAAGTTTTCATGCGCGGCCTCCCATTGCATGAGCCATCAGTCAATTTAGAGAATCGAATAATTGGTTTTAGAAAGGATATACAGAGGTAAACTACCATCGGTCAGGGAAACCGTTAAATGTGAAATTGTTTGTCGAGATCATAGATATAAAAAATATCTAGTAAATTAGGTTTAGGTACCGTTTACTGGTTCCAAATATGATTAGTCATTAGCGTTGCATGCAAAACCAGAACACCGTGACTACTTACTTACACACGTATTTATTTCTTAAGTTGGTCGTATTGCTTTGCTCCCGCAGGCAGTGCCAAAACACCCTTTCAACTGGTTTCACGAAATAACAAATGTGTGCAGCCTAGGTATTTTAATATCTATGATCTAGTAGAAAGTTTTTGGCTAGCCTGACTCAGCCAATAACAATCAATATTTTCTTTTGTCCAACTACTGCAAAAATTTTTTTCGGCCCGGTGTGAAAAAAACAGTCCAGGGTGGGTATTCACAAAATTTCTCACGAAAGTCTTGGGACAAATCCTAAAAAAATCATCTAATCTATGTTGTCTCAAGCTAAATCAATATGGCTGTTAGATATCTTAAGATTACCTAATAAGATTTAGGATTTTTCGTAAGATTTTCGTAAGAACTTTTGTGAATATGGTCCCAGGGTTTAGGTGTTTACCAAATAGAATGCAAACACTTCGATGCATAGAGTTCTTGCCACAACACTCGTGATGACGTAGACGAAGTACACAACTGTGGCGAAGATTCCCAAGGTATTTTCCTTGCTTTCGCGATAGTTGAAGGTGAAGGCCATTGACAAGGCCAAGACAGAAAACATGGCCGACCACATTTGCCTCTTTTGGTAACCTTCTGGATCTTCGAAAATATCTTCTACGGATTTTGTACGAAACTGATTTACCAAAAGATATAGCTGAAAAAAAATTGAATGAAAAAACTGGAAAGATCAAAATATCAACAAAATTTGATTCAAAATTCGACTTAAATATCGAAATGTTCAATAAGCATCTTCATTTTCTACGGAATTTCATTGAAAGTGACCCCGGTTCGACCCCACACCCCCCAAGGGTCTATTGTTTTGGGTAAAGCCTCGGTCACATAACCACTGCGTCGGGCACACGAAATTTTAAGTCTAGGCACTAGTACGAATGACAATACTTTTTTTGCATTTGTGCAACAGGCTGGACTTACAGTTTCGTGCGCTCGACGTTATGCGACCGAAGCTTATGGGAAAAACAGAAGATTTCATTCGTTCTCTAAAATATTCTTGTTCGCATTAAATCATATTTAATTATCCGAACAATATCCAAAAATGTCGAACACTTCCTGCAATCAAATTAAATCATAGTTCGTGACCAAAATGCCAATTTTATTTTCAAATGTTTCCATACATACCTATCCCATAGATATTAAAAATACCCACCTGGAGTCTAATTTTTTCTGCAAATACCAATGCTTGTTTTATTTGTGCAACAGGCTTGAAGTTTCGTACATTCGACGTGACAGTTTTATGACCAAGGGTTACCTGGAAGAGTGGCTGCAAGGAGGCTTCAGTGCACGCCTTAATCAGGTGACCTCGAAGAGCAATCGTTTGTGAGATTCTCGCCGATTTTCTGTGCTTCGAAACTTTTTTACGACCAGTGCTTAACGTCTCGAATCGAAATCGATGCCAAGAATTTCTGAAAACATCTAATGGATGATTGACGATCTTTATCAAACCTAGCAAAGTTACTATTATTATAAGAAATCAACTTTTTTTGTTTTGAATGGTATTTAGCTTTAAAAGGATGAATCATTTAAAATTTGTGCCTCTAAGATATTCGTAGAATTTTGTTTGGGACGTCTGCTTTCAAAACGCCGCATTTCCCATTTTGTCATATTCTCACAACATCGTCTGATTGGGAATTAGTTCTAAATTGGGAACTAAAACTCTTTATCCTGCCCCTAACCCTGTCGGGTGTCCTGAACTTGCCCGGGGTACTGAGTCACAAGGACCCCCATTTATTGACATTAGAGCATCGAGCAATTGGTTCGGGCGCACTAAACCTCAAGTGCACAAAAACTTCTTTGCATTTGCAAAACAAGCTAGACTTATGATTTCGTGTGCTCGACCCAATGGTTATGTGACCATGGCTTTAGTTAGAGAAAAAGAAAGTTCGACATTTTGACAAATTCGACAGTTTGAATCATCCCCTGGATACCTGAGCATTGCTAAGGACAGCCACAATGTGAGCAGGAAAAAATTGGCGGCAAATTTGAAAAAGTAAAACATCGACGACTTGAGATCGAATTTCTTTTCGCCTTTGGGAGCTCTGAAAAAATGAGGAGTAACTTTCAAGTCCACAGGTGTCTAAGTCTGATTAGATAATAAATAGTAGTCGACTTCAAGAATCAAACGAGTCATGTAGTAATAAGATTATATAACACATTTTCACGACATTCCAATCACTTGCTACGATACAATGCTTCCTTCGTTAATGAACTGCAAAGTCTTGAAATATCTAATCATTAAACGGAGAGGCTTAACGTTTTTTTCTTGCTAAGGAAATTCCACCAGATTTGGCACTACTAATTATACTAACCTCTTGTCAAACCATCGACTGACAACCCTGAACCTGAGAAGTTCAAACAGATTCAGTGTCAGTGGTAGGAGAATGAGAACTAAAGTGACTAGGAATCGAATCTTTGGTGGAATATCGAAGTCTCTCCAACTTTCATCAACGTCTCCATAATTAATCTCATCTTCCATGCCACAGGGTGACACCCTTGGCATCAACTGATCCTCCACGGTGGAGTTGGACTTCCATTGCGAATGGTAATCGCTTAACAGGTAGACGTCGGTGGCAAAGTCGTTGACAAGAAAAAGGAAGCGGAACACGAACGTGAGTGAAAATATTTTTAAGCAGGCGAAAATTTTTTTGATGAACAAGTTGGAGTTCTGACTGTTGTCGATCTTGTTGAACAGATCGACGGTAGCAACAGCATCTAAATTTTAAAAAATGTTGGCACAGTTAATTTGATTGACTAAATGATTTCATAAATAAGTATTGATTGCATAATTTCAGAATTAGTTATATCAAGTACTTAAAACGAGAAATGATGCTCCTGTGAACATATTGGTGCTTGAAATATGTGCTTCAATAAAAAGAAACTAGTTTTGGTGGAATTTTACAACACTATTAGAGGCACTGTTAGGTTTTGCGAAAAGCCGCCTTGCAACTATCAACTAAACCACTTAATCGGACTTGAAAACTTTCTATTATGTCATAAAAGTATAGCTTGGAGATGGGCACGGGCTGGTCACAACACATATTTCAACTCGACCGGGACCAGCGAATTTTTCAATAAGCCCGACCTACCCTTGGCTGGAAATTCGCGCCAATGCCCATCTCTAGTACAGCTTTGCAGTTTCTATATCCTAGTACCTGCAGTTGAGCCCATAGTCTCCCTAAAGCAAGCCAGAATCTTGTTTGAGTTCCACAAGTGAACCGAGGCCTCGAATTCGACAAGTACTCCATGTGCGACGAATAAATTTCGACGATGCAGCGCAACCAGGCCTAACAGACGAAACCCCTGGGAGACGAATCATTCATGAGTTGCCAATAAACTGAAACTTAGAATATCCCACACAAAAAGTCGAATTTGCAGATTGTCTGATTTAGACGATGACTAAATATCGAATGGTAAAAAAAAAAGTCAAAATGAATGTCGAATGACTGGACGGATATTTTCATAAGGGTTTCTCATCAAAGGGTTAAAAGTTCGAGACACACTTTGTATGAACGACATTGATTTTCGTCAACTTTTCACAAGATCCTTTTGTGACTACCAAGCTTTACCTGATCATTGGTATGATGCACAAGTTTGTCTAGCGAGACTCGATCGTCACACGTGATGAATGGCGATAGCAGCTGAAGCAATGCTTCTTTATTGTTGTTCATCGCGGCAACCATGGCCGGGAGGTTCCCATCTGAATCCGGCTTAAGGCACATCTAAAATGAAAAAGTCTTCTCGTACTGAATAAATTTTACACTTTCGACAGTGTGATACAACAGCCTCGGTTACATTGTACGAAATTCGAATTGAACAAATATTATTACTAGGACAAAAGGCTAACTGTTAGTTTCGTACGCTCGACCGAATAGTTTTGTGACTGCTCTCTTATAGAGTTGGTGTCTTTCCAAAGCTTAATTACGACTTAGTTTTAGAGACAAAAAAAAGTGCTGTCAAACATTTCATCCAAATTTCACCAAATAAGACAAAATCTTAAAAAACGTATTAGCGAAGACAACTTAATAAAGCAAAGATCTGGGTTTGAGTCCCAGCCCGGTCTAGAATGTTTTTATCAATTGAAATATTATTGATCTGTTTGCTGAACTTGTTTGCACTCTTGATATTAATGTCTCAAATACCATTCAATCAACATACCTCCACAAACTCATCGCTCTCAGCAAAACGTCGAATTTCTCTGTGACAGTTGTTCAATGCGAGCACATGCAGGTAGTCTGGATACGATCGTAGACTGTCCGGCAGAAATCTGTGATATTGAAGGGTACAAGGACTGAATTCACAAAAGATCTTACGAAAAAATAACATGTTACGATCATATGATATAGCTAAGCTGTCTCACTATCACAATAGAAAATTCTTTATGAGCGAAAAAGTGATACAATTGTCAATGTTGTAAAACTTGTATTTTTGCGAAAATATATAGGAATAAATATTTCGTAGGAATGTCTTGTAATTCCAAACGCTGCGTCGAAGTTTAGAAATTGTTTTTGATCATTTTAAATTATTGGAAGCAGTACCATGCTTGTTCGGCAACACTAATGTTATTTTCGTTCTTATAGAAACCAGTATTTCTTTTAATTAAATGATTTTTGAAAGAGAAAAACAGAGATAATGATCTTTTTTAAGTCAAATGCAAAACTGTTGACGTCTTCACATTTCAATTCAAGTTATAATATGAATCCTTAGTATCAGATTTCAAAACTGCAGAGCTCCTTTAAACGAATAAAAAAGAACAAATTTGGGACTAGGAATGTAAACGAGCCGGCTCGAAGTGCGAAAAAGCTTGCGAGCCATAGAAAATCAAGGCTTGAAGAGGGCTCGAGCTTGTTTGATAAAAGTTCGAACTGGCTCAAATTGTAGCCAACAAGATTTTTGTTAGAAGAAGCAAAAATTTTAGGCAAAAAAGCTCGATAAGCTCGAAATTAGATTTTCATTGTTCCGGCTCGGCTCGAATATTTAGTTAATAGCTCGAGCTCGCTTGAGTTCCAAAAATTTTGACTCGTTACACTCCTATTTTGGACGTACGTGGTGCTATTGATGTAGGCTTGTCTAATTTGATTTGTAAAGTCATCGTCATCCTCTCCCGATTCGAGATCACTGTCTGTCAGCGAACGATTTCTTCGATCCTTGGCGCCAAACGATGTTTGCAACAATGTCCACAACAAATCTTGAGAAATTTCTCGATTTGCGTTGATAATATCGCCCACCCGGCTTGGACGCCCCTACATTAAAAGCAAAAATGTATTTGAAACTTAGCGCATCGTTAAAATAACGTGTAATTTGGGCTCTAGCAGAGCCGTGTGCTCATTGGTATTCTCAAGTAATGAATTTACATAAGGACCAATAACCGAATATATCCGATCTTTCTAGTTGATTACAAACTCAGTGAAAACTGAAAAACGTAACTGTTGACATATTTTAAATAATAAAATCGGTCCAAACGGGTGGTACACGGAAAGTCAATAGTATCGAAAAACTAACTCGACTTAAGCCAACACAACGCAACCAATATTGGTCAGAAAAATTCTAATTCAACTTTCAATAAATTGCGTTTTCTAACTTTTCCACTTTTTTAGACCAACTGAAATTCGATAAGACGTCCCTTCGACAAAGTGCATTTTCGACTTTCCTTGTCTGCCCCGTCTAAACAAGTGTTGGTCAAGAGCTGGTTTTTCAAGGCACGGGCCGAGTTTGGCTGACAGAAAATACACCGGCCCCTCACAGTCCTAGGGCCAGTCTGGCTGCTTATAACAGTAAAACTTGACCCGGGCTGAATAGAGGCAGAAAAAATCATTTGGACCGGGCCGGGCCACCACTAGTCTTCACTAGAGATCTATATATTACTAGAGGGCTCAAGTAAACACCTTCCACGTTAGACGGTTGGAGGGCCACACCCGTACCCTAGCATCTATATTTTGGGCTCTCCTGTCGAGACTCATAAATAACAAAAATCAAGGTCGACTTATTTCGCATAAAACGAAGAATCAGTTGCAAAAAGAAGGCGAGAATTTTGTTTAGATTGTATCTGTTTACTAACAAAGGAAAGAGTTCAAATTACGTGGAAGACTGTCGTAGTTATGCGATGTATGAAAAAAATGGCGAACTTTTGTACTTTAATTTAAAACAAAACTTCATTACCCGAAAGTCTTGTCTCGTAGATTCTGCTCTTTCAATCTCATTTATGTGAGGAGTGCTCGTAAACATCGAGTTAGACATGTTAATAAATGCTGCATAAATGCTTCAACACACTTTTTTGAGACAACACAGGCAAGGACAAATAGCCAAGTTTCACTACGTCCATGTTTCAGAAAATATTCCATCAATTTTTAACCAAATATCATACGAGTGAACAAGCTTGGTTCGTGCAACTGAGCACAGGAATTCTCCATAGTGATGTGACAGTGACCTGATTCAAGTCAGGACGTGAATATAGGAAGATAAACCGAAAACGTTTCATTCTAGGTTGACGCAAACTCGAGAGCGTGCCCGGGCCAGGCCCAAATTTAAAACCCATGCGCGATGCAGTGGGTTACTTGCTTTGGCACATCTCTTATTTTATTTATACACACTTCTGCTTTATAGGCGTGTGCTAAACAAGTTCTAAAGCATGTTTATGGCCAGATCACCCTTTTTTATGAGCGCGCTCTCAACCAGTCTTACTGCAAATTGTCGAAGATTAAAATTTTTACTTTAAATTACTAAGCAACCGAACTTGTCCAGTCCCTAATCCTGCTTTGAGCACCATGAACCAATTATGACAAAAAGGGAATTGTGACAATGTAAAATCTCCTCCCCAACAACCATCAAACTGTCGGTATATCGCAAGGATGGGGCGGACACGGAAAGTCGAAAGTGCAGTTTGTCATATGGACTTTTTGTTGAATTTCCATAAACACACTTTATCGAAAAGCAAATGGGAGAAAACACACTTTGTCGAAAACATTTTTTTGAACATAATTTTTGTGCTCTTTATCGATTTTGGTAAAAGGGCAAGATTGGGGGCTGGTGACTGGTTAGTTTAGATTTGTTTAGGTTAAGTTAGGTTTGCTTAGGTTCTATGTACATGATACTTTTGACAATTTGAACACTTTCAACATTTTGCAATTTTTTTTTCAACATTCAATTCGACCAATTGTGCTTTTGCCCATTTGAACTTTCAATAAACTGCACATTTGGTATTTTGACAAACTGCACTTTCAACTTTCCATGCACCACCCTAAAGGATAATAATATCAAATTCCTCTTAGGCAGAGGAATTGAGTAGATACATACCTCTGTTTCTAGCATAAGCATCACTTACTCATAAGGTTAGATTCATGCTGATGATAATAAGACAGACTGCAATTTTTGAGAAGACATAATTTTAATCTCTTTTTTTTTTGTTTGTGTTCACTGCCTAATAGATAATAAGTCCCATTTAAGTGCATTTTACTATCTCGCCTATGAATACCAAAGTAAAACTAATTCAAAAGTGAAGCAGAAAATTGTTTACTTTTTGCAAATTATTAACTGAATTAAACACTAAAATGCTCTATTTCGGTATTTTGGTCGAACTTGATAAAAATAGGTAGTATCATGAAGATGATTAAAGGTGTTTTATGCAAAGAAAAATGTCGACCTTGACTGGCTTTATTCACAAGATACATTTCCTTTTATACAATAACATTTCATGGGTCAAACTTGTGGGGATGAAAGGATATAAAAAGAGGGTAAAGTCAGGTCATCAAACTCTGAAAGATGTCACCCTATCTAAAGGTTTTGATAATCCTAGCAGACAAAGATGCTCATGAAAACGCATCATGTAAAGCTACGGTCACATAACCCCTACGGCGGCCGTACGAAAATATAGGTTTAGTCTGTTGCACAAACATGAAAATGTACTTATACTTGTTCAACGGACTAGACCACTGGTTTCGTACGGCCGCCGTGGTGTTTTTGTGACCGAGGCTTAAGCAAATGTGTCTTCAGACATGCAGATGAAAAGACGAGAGACATTTTTAGTGTAATAAAACAAGTCAATGTGTTGACCTGAACTGGCATGAATGTCTCGCAACCTTGTTTGGTCATTGATTTTTTCTCTCAGAAATGAAATACATCAGCTGATTATATAATTGATATGAAGTAATGAAATTATATTGTTTTATACTTTCTACAAATTATTCATGAGTATTTGATATAAAAAGGGTTAGTTACTTGCCATTATCATAGTAATCTTCAATACATATTTTAAGCAGCCACTTAGCAACATTCATTTAACCATTGAGGTTTAAGCACTCATTCATTAAATTCCATGCAGAACATCTCAATCAGAGATATGAAGCAAAGAAACATTTCAAATCATGTGTCTGTGGGACATTTTACTTGTTGATACAGGCTACACTGGTTTTCAGAAGAATTTTGACCAATCGGTTTTTGTGAACTGAAGCTCCAAGGATATTGAAATTGAATACAGAATCTTTGTATTGGTCATTTCTTTGGAAAACTTATCATTTTTGTTCATTTGTATTTCAACTTAGAGTTCCTTGAGTTCAAATGCTACAAGGTCATAATGTCTGTCAGTTTAGTTAATCATAACCCTTTATTTGTGCCAATAGCACTTTCATATTAGAGGCATATCCAAAGAATATTTTTAGAATGTATTGAATCTGTTTGTGAGCGGAGCTCCTGTTCCACAGAGCTGCGAGCAAACGATTTAATTATTTAATCTTGATTTTATATTATTTTCTCGTTTGAATTATTTTTCTTTAAATTATTTTAAGACCCAGTTTTTAAATTTACTCTAT
>LR037692.1:529-11952 GCA_900607525.1 Apocyclops royi
GAAGAGTATATATGGGAGAGGTGCGTGAACTGATAAATTGCACTTCTCAAGAAAATTTTCATTGAATGTACATTTTATAAATATACAAAACGTAATACCGGATATTGTAATTGAAATGAAGCCTGCAATTTTTGTTGGCAATTTAAAACGAAGCGATATAAAACGGTCTAACTTTTTGAGAATCATTTAGAAAATTGAAACTGGTCTAGCTTTCAAAAAATTGTTTGTGTTAAAACGATTTAAAACGGTTAAAACCTGTTTTTTTTGGGCCAGAATGATCATTTTTGATCGTTTTTTGGCTTTAAAAAAACGGTTAGAAACTGTAAAAAATTTTGATCGCTTTTGACCATTTTACGATTTAAGCCTCATTCACAAAACCATTGGGTCGAGCACACAAAACCATAAGTCTAGCTTATTTTGCAAATGCAAAGAATTATTTTTATTTGTGAAAATGGACAGACTTGATTTTTCGCGCGCCCGACCCAATGGTTACATGTGACCGAGGCTTTACAACGACCATATCTAGTAAAACGAATATTGCAAGCTGATCAGTTACAGAAATGAAAGGATTGTCTATGATTTCAATCTACCTGGAAGTGCCTGAGGATCTGGCGGAGGGGTGGAAGAAACTGAGGTCTCATGAAGCTGCAGTGTAACGGCCCTTTGTTGAAGCTGGCCGCTAACTCCAAGCTGTTGTTGTTGCTGCTGTGAGTATTGCATCGAAAAGTCTTGCTGATTTTTTTGTTGAAGAAACTGCTGCTGTGTCATTGCTTGGTGTATTTGCTGCTGAGAAAGCTGTTGAACTGTTTGCTGCTGAGAAAGCTGTTGAACTGTTTGCTGCTGTGCCATTGGCTGTTGAGGTGGCTGTTGTGCTGCTTGCTGCTGAGTAAGCTGTTGGACTACTTGCTGATGAGTCATCTGCTGTTGAGGAGGCTGCTGTAGCATTTGCTGTTGAGCCAGCTGCTGCTGAGAAACCTGTTGTACTGCTTGCTGTTGCACTACTTGCTGCTGAGCCAGCTGCTGTTGAGGAAGCTGTTGTACTACTTGCTGCTGAATAAGCTGTTGCACGGCTTGCTGTTGAGGAAGCTGATGAGCCAGCTCCTGAGTCATTTGCGGCTGAGCCAGCTGCTGTTGTTGTTGTTGCTGTGGTATCTGGCTTTTAGAAAAAGTCTGGTGGGACTGTGCTTGCTGTTGCGTTTGATCTCCCATGTACTGATCAACGAACTGAACCTGATGCTGAGATGACTGCTCTTGAACAAACTGATGCTGAGTGCCAAAATAATTGGGAGCACTTTGATACGGCGAGGGGCTCATCATTCCTGCGTCCTGAGGCGTCGGTGGGCCGTGAGACCCCGGAGTCATGGGGGTCATCGGCTGTGGGGTGAGAGGCTGAGGGGTCATTGGCTGAGGTGTGACCGTTTGTTGTGGATGACGCTGCTGAGCCATCATTTGTCGTCCCACCGGGCCGCTCGGTTGCGTGAAGTAGCTCGGCTGCTCGTGGGACATTTCCCCACCCATGTGCATGTCCTGTGCTTGGCCATAATAACTTCCGGAGGTCGAACTTCCGCCGTAACCTGAACCTGCGACGACAACTTAAAAATTTGAGTTTGCGAATTGGCAAGAGAACATTACTTGAAGCTTCGACTAAAAAAATGGCTCCTTGGTTAACCTACCTACTAGTCTTGTAGGCTGCCGTACGAAAAAATAGGCCAAACCCAATGATCAAATACTAATAAGAATTTATATTCATAGAATGGGCAAGGCTGTGGTTTCGTACGGCCGCCGTGGTGGTTTTGTGACCGGGGCTTAACAGAATAAATTCTCTATTCCAGGGTTGAGTTAAATACCTATGGTCATCTTGCTATGTCAGCAATGACTAAAAATACTAATTTCCACGTTTGAGTCCTTTAGTTGTTTGAGTAAGACTGAGTAGAGTAAGTTGACCAAAGTAATAAAGAACGCGATTTTTTATTAGGTAGGCCCAATTTAAGTGAATTAAATAAATGCTGTCCAACTGAACACTAAGAAACAAATATTCAGCTTTGCAAGCATAACATTCATTTAGGAAGAAAATTCAAAATACCTTTGGTCGTTGTAAATTTGCTAGAATCTTTAATCTAGTTAGAAAAAAATCTTTATTTTCTAAAGTGTCTAGATTTTCTGTAAGAGCTTCTGTGGAAAACAATGCTAATAGTTTAATCATCGATATCAAATGTTTTAAAAGTTATTTCACGCGAAAAAGCTCGACAAGTTTGCTAATAGAGAAGATTTTATTGTAAGTGATGCAGTTTAGTCATGTCTTGTGATTGTAATTTGTTTATAACATTGATACCTGGGGTTTGCGGGGAGGCATATCCGGCGTGAGGCGAAGGTTGGTGTTGTGACGGTGGCGGGCTCGTCAACGGATTGGAGGATGAAGAGTAGGGCCGCGGTGGTGGCTGAGACGGTGGCCGTTGCATTGCTGAACAATGACGAAATATATTTTAATTTTCAAAGACTCACTTAATTTTAGTGATGTCATAAAGCGGAAATGCAATCATTTTGCTGGTCTTAAAAAAATGTCTAAAAAAACATTACAGGTCGGTCTATGAAAAAATTGTTGTCAATATATATTTTTCTAATATATTTGGTCTCTTTCTCGACTTTTTTAAGGACTGACCTCAAGTATCTACGCTAATAATTAAAAACCATCTTTAAAATTTTAAAAGCTGATGGTTCATTAGAAATTTCGAGTCGTGATTTAAAACGATTGACACTCATAACGTCATTGTAAATGAATAACGAAAAGATTCTTTTGAAACAAGGTGAATTCAATTAGAAGTTAATTAGAAAATCATTAAAGATTACTATAGAATTTTCTTAAGAACTTTTTCGAATTTCATACCTGGTGAGGAGTACGACTCATACTGGGCTGAAGAGTTTGGAGTCATTCCCGCGGGAAAAAATGTACCAGTGGAACCCTGATTGGTATAACTCTGCAAACAAAGATTATTGATCGTCTACCTAAGCCGTTAGATTTTCACTTAAGATGATATCTCTGTGGGCCATCTCACCTCAAATATGAGTTGAGATGATATGGTGAGAAATTCTTAGCGTTTTCTCAATATTTCTAACCTCTCTGGTGAGATGAGACAACTGACGAAGATATCGGCTTAAGTAAAAATCGAAGGGCTTTGGTAGACGAGTGAAAATTTGATGATGAGATATATTGTTACTTGTCACTTTTCTGCTGAAGCCTTAAAACTTTTTTTTAATTAAAAATAATAAAAACAATTAATGAATTTAAAAAATGTTTTAATTCCACCAAAAACTAAATGTCTAGTTCTGATTTCATGGAACTCCAACAAATCTGGCAACACTGATTCACAGGACTTACAAATTCATCATTAATTTTGAAGCGCAACTTTCAAATCTCAAGAATGAAAATCAGTTGTAAGGCTTCAGCAAACTGTCAACGTATTTCAGGTTATAAAGCAACATATAGAAAGAAATATACTTTATAGTATATTTATATCATTTTAAATGAAGGGGGCAACGACACACACCTGTTGATCAAAGTTAGTATGGATCATTTGTCGAGAAAATGAATCCTCAAAATTTTGAGTGCCACTTGTATCAAAGTTTGACCGGAAATCCTGATGTGGGTGGTTTGAGACTGCTTTGTGTTGATCCTGTGAAAAAAAAATCTTCCAGTACGGGGGCTATGTGGTTGAACCAGGGAAGTGCTAACTAGGGGAATAACCTCCTGTCAAACCGGTTTAAAATTTGCCCATTGTAAAATATAGAAAATTTAATTGTTTATTAAATAGGACTAGCTTAGCAGAAGGTAAATAGTATAGTCCTATTCCCCTCGTTAGCACTTCACTGGTTGAACAGTTAATACAACTGCTTTCAGTGCTAGAGTCTTGGGTTCAATACTTCACCCAAGGCAAAATTTTCTTTAAAAAATTATCATGGAAAGAAAGGAAGAGAGAGAGAGAGATAAACGAAATTGACTTTGATTGGCTGTATTGTTTAAAATCCTATTGAGGAATAAAATTCATGCTGTGTTAAGTCATTTTTTAATTCGATGTGTCATTTTTTACTAAAAATAAGATATTTACGTCTACTCCTTGAAAAATTTCTCGACTCTCATGTATATATATTTTAATAGTAAAATATGAGTAGACTATCTCTAAACAAGCCAAATTTTTCATATCACGATACGTGTCTAGGTTACTGAAAGGAATAACGTTGAGAAATTCGTCAATACCTGAAGACTAGTGACTGCTTGCGTCACGGGTCGATTGACGGTGACGGATGGTTTTTCGTCATAACCAGTGATTCCCTGCTCTCTCAAAAACTTTTGAACCATCTTGTGCACGAGCCCGTAATGGCGTACGAAGCCGCCTTTGTCCTTGGAGGAATGATTGCACTCGGGACACTTGTACACATCACCTTGTTCAAGTCCTTTGCAGAGCCTTTCCCGAAAATGACAATCAGCCAGATGTCTCAGAAGCATGTATCGGCTTCCGAAATGACTATTACACATTGGACAACTTTCTCGGGTGGACTCATTCGTTTCGAACCGCTTTAGGACTGCTTCTTCGTAACTCCCGTAATTCCCAACGCTCTCGTTCAGCACCTTGAGAACCATTCTGTGGCTAATTCCGTAGTGTCGAACTAAAGGTTTCAGATCTTTGGTCTCGTGCGAACACTGTGGACATCTGTAGGGTGGACCGGAAGGTAGATCAGTTTTCAAGCGATCAAAAAAGTGCTTGTCGGCACAGTGACGAATGAAATGGGAAGAGTTTAAAAAGGTGGAGTGGCAGATTGGGCAGGCTACGGGGAGAGGTTCAGATTTTGAGACAAAGTCTGTTGCTTTTGACTGAGTTTCATCATTATGTCCCTGGCTCTGAAGAAGGGAAGGTTTCTGGTCAACCTCTCCGAGGTGCTGCTGTTGTAACGGTCGATCACTGACACCACCCAAGTTGCCGGACATCTCGTTCTGACACGAAGGTTGTTGGACAGGTACTTGGTGTTGTTGGTTTTTGGGATAGCTGTTCCCTTGAGTCTCCTGTTGTACCCTATGTGTCTGAAGCTGCATCTGCTGGCATATTTCACTTGAATTGCCTGAGGTTCCGATCTCATTCGAATAGTTTTTGGGGTTAGTATGTTTCACCAAAGGTGTGTTATCTTGAGTTTGCACCTGAACCTTGAGATTACTTTCGATTTGTCGAACCTTTTGCTCGTTGCCTTGGTTATTATGAGAAATTTGTGGATCTTCAACCTTCGGTTCGACACTGGCACTAGCATTGGTGAACCCTTCCTCCTGAAGCAAGGTCTTGATCTGCCTATGCTTGGAACCGATGTGTTTGACCAAAGACAATTGAGTTTTGGACTGGAAGTTGCACTCTGGGCACTTAAACGGCGGCGTGGTGGAAATACCCGAGGCTAGTTTGATGTAAAAGTGCTGCGCGAAATAATGATCGTTCAATGTTCGGGAACTTGCAAACACCTATCAGAGAAACAAAACAATTCGCAAGAATTCTAACTTTAAAAAAATTAGTTCCTAACAAGAATGGACTTGATTGGTTGAAAAAATACCTGTCCGCAAACTTTACAATCGTTCGTTTCGTTCTGATCGATTTCCCACGACGGGCCGAGTTCCTTTTGCATTAGTTCGAAAATGAGACCATGAGAAAGTCCGAAATGTCGACTGAGATCAGACAAGTCTCGACCGATGAATGTACAATTTGGACATTTGTGGGGTTTGGTTTTCGGCAAGTGCTTTAGGATTTCTTCTCTAAAGTGACCCAACAGATGAACGCTTTTGTCTCTGGCTTTATTCACGCTTGCCTTGAATTCCTCTCCACACAGCTCACAACTTAAAAAAATAGATAAAGATGAAGAATCGGTCACATTTCAAATTGTCGCATTTCCCATTACGTCTAGCCCAAGAAACTAAAAGTCCAGCTTGTTGCGCAAATGCAAAGAAGTATTTGTTTCTGTGAAAATGGTTAGACTTGAAGTTTCGCGCGCTCGAAGCGATGGTTATGTAACTGAAGCATTGGCAACAAAGTGCTAAAATAACCGACCTCAAATAATTATCATCATAATCTTGCTAAATGACATATGAAGTGACTTCATACGATAATTTTTCAGATTACACAGCAAGCAGATAGCGAAGGAACCCAATTCATGGATGTACTTGGAAATATTTTCATTGGTAAAAACCAAAGGAAAGTGTTCTTAAAGCTTTCAAAGTGTAGAATTATATTAATCATTGTAGACAAAAATTAGATCACTAATGGCCAGCATCTCATTTTGGTATAAGAAACCAAGAACCTACCTTGGAAGTCCAAACTGCAAATCAATGTTGTTGTTGACTGGGAGGGCAGCCAGATCGGTCAATTCGCGAAATTCTTCGGGACCCGCTACTCCAGACAATCTGTCATTCTTCTGTCGAACAATTTCCTGTAAGGAAATCTTAACCTTTCGAGAAAAGTAGGGTTGAGCAAACGACAGGTTGACGTCGGGCCGACGGGCGAACTTGTTAGTGACTTTTTAAAGAGTTAAGTATAGTTAGTTCAATTTATCGAGACACAATAAAACAAATTTAATAGAGCACACTTTGTATGAAAGGCTGGAGGGTATCACAGAAACTTATGTTTTAGCTTAGCGTGCTATTCCTACATTACAGAAACGAGACAGCTTATGGCTGATTGTAATCGTACTTGAGGTTATGTGCCAGAAATAATGTCTTTGATTCCTTCTTACCAGATCTCTTTGCGAAGGCATAAACTCTCCCAGTTTGACGTTGAATTCACTCATGACAAGTCGCTCTAAGTCTTGATGACTCCAGATAAAATGACGAAGACGAGATTGGGTTTTTTCGTACGTCAACGAGCAAACTGATGTAAAATAAATCGACTATTTGTGAGGTAACGACGAAGCTTTTTTTTCTTAAAGGTGACGTTAGATAAAAGGAGTAAACAAGTTCAGCTGATATTTTCAAACCTGAAATAACCTTAGAATGAGTGAATAATGGAAAATACAATGTCGATGATATCACAGTTGAAAACGTTTAACTCCTTCATCTTAGTAAAAAAAATCAGGTTAATTTTTTGCTCTTCTATTCGTCAAATCTTTGAAAGAAACCACAAAACAAAGTTGCTAACAGGTAGAATCGGTTCGTTACAAATATTGAAAAAAAAATTGTTCAGTCAAGATCATACGCTAATTGAAACGTGCATCACCTGGGCATTGCTTGTTTACAGGATCGATTAAATTTGCGATTCTTTTTCGCAAGTGAAAATCGACAAAATGACGACACAGGTCGAGCCGACTGTAATAGCGATAGCTGCACAAGCGACACTTTGGAAATTTTTTGTCTTCTTCTAGTTGCCTCTGATTTGGCTGAGCCATTTGGGGCCTTCGAACTGAAATTCACAAAATAATCCAACTTATTCACAAAAGAATTTACGAAGATCTTATGAAAATTAGCAAAATTAGATGATTTACAGCAAATCTAATTAATGAAGTCCAGGAACCAATATTATAAAAATTCATAATAGTGTGATATGACTAAGCTGTACCACTTCAATAAAAATAAAAATTTTTATTACTGATAAACTGGTTCAACTTTTCAATCGTAACGTGGATTTTTGCGTAAAATAACTTTTATAACATTGACTACAGACAACAGCAAAGGTTTTGGAACTTTCGTAAGAACATTTTTGTGAATGGCTTATGTATTTAGAAAACGAGTCCTCGAAGAACTAACTTAATTTTATGGTTGCTATGTGTAGGTAGACATTACCTTGTGAGCCGTCGTTTTCAGTGTTGCCACTATGACTCGTCGGAGGTGAAGCCTGCAGAAAGTTCGGATCGACAAAACTCATGTCAATGGCGAGGCTTTCGATCGGCTGCTTGATGATGTCCTGAATGAAGGTAGGGTGAGCCGTGCCGAGGTGGATCAAGAGCGTTATCTTGTGTGGCGCAACAAAATCACAATGAATACATTTGAAAGGCTCAGCTTCGGGCAATAATCTGTAGAGGTGATTTTTCAGATGAAGAACGAGATGTTTTGACAACTCAATAGCGTCTCTGAACTGCGAAGGACAAAATTTGCAATTCAGGACGACCTTCGCAGGAGTGGTTACTTTCTTCCTGCCGCAAGCCATTTCTTTTTTGAGATCTGAAACAGTGACGCCGAGATGACTTGCAAGATGATTCAACACAACCTTATGACGCACTCCGTAATGCACCCGTAAAGACCTTGGATCATTTCCAAGGTAAGAGCATTTTGGGCACTTCCAAGGTCCCGTTTTGGGCAATTCCGCATCGAGTTCAGTCGAAAAATGTGTATCCGATAGATGTGTGAAGAGATACCGATGTGCCGTGAATGACTGATTACATAGTTTGCAAACAGATTCCATCTCCCCGTCATTGACACTGTCTTCATGTGGTTCTTGAAGCAAGGACAGCACCTTCTTGTGATCTATTCCGTAATGAAGAGCAACACTGAGCTTATCCTTTTTGATGACGTCACAGCCTTCGGCGGGACACTTGAAAGGCAATGACTTGGGCACTAAGGACAAGAGTTTTTGTCTGAAATGAACAGTCGAGAGATGTTTCAGGTGTTCAACTGTACCCATCGATTTAACTGAACAAAGCTTGCATTCGTGCATTTCAGGCGACCCTGGCGGGAGTTCTATTATGTTTGAAAACGAATCGTCGAAGCTTGTATCGAATGAACTTGCAAATACGAGATCACTTTCACTCGTGGACAAAATGGTCGATTCGTCCAGATCAAAATCTTCGTCATTAATGTCTTTGATGCTAGATGCTAAATCTAAGAGGTCGTCATCGGCTGAGATTTGATCAGAGAGAGGTAGCTGAGAAAAATTCTCACTCTGAGCAGAAATGAAAGGCTGCGGGGCTTGCATTGGCGTCTGCAGAGGAGCTTGAATTGTACTTTCAGAGAAACGGGCGATCTGATTTGAAACTGAGGTATTGGGGACAATATGTGGGGATGAGTTTGTGAGTTGTGATGTTCCAGAAAATAGCTGACGTTGCGGTTTCTCGAATGTAGGTTCACTTTTCACAACAACTTCTTGAACGTGACCGCTGGAATTCTTGCCACAAGATTCCAGGATTTCGTCGTAAAATTGTTTCACAACTCTGTGCTTGATCCCGTAATGTTTTGCAATGATCCACTTATAGTGATGCTCGTAAAAACAACCATGAAACGGGCATGAGTACTTCGCTTTCCCTTCAGGAGTTGTTCCCTTGCAGGGAATAAGAGCTAGCAATCGCTCTCTAAAGTGCTTCTCTGCCAAATGCTTGTGCAAATCTAAAGGCGTGGACCCAACAATTTTGTGATCAGTACAAACGAAGCACTGCATTGTTTTCTGGGGACTTATCTTTTGCTGAGGAGTGCTACAAGCCTCGGTCGGCTCTGACTTGACGACGGTCTCCGTCTTGATGCTGCCGATCTCTCGTTGCTGCCTCTGAAAGTACTTGGCTGTGTATTCTGCGAACATTCTGTGATGGCCAAACCAATGTTGAAGGAGGAGAAGCCGGGTCTCAAAAATGATTTGACATTTGGGGCAACCGAATGGAGCCGAAGTTCCAACTTTTGCCTCCAAAAGAAAAGATCTAAAATGGTGGTCGGCTGAGTGAAAAATGATTGCTTCAGGGCCAAACTTTTGGCTGCACAATGGACAAATCTGGACGGACTGCGAGCCGAATGGGGCTCCAGGGTTGGTGAGTGAGACGCGCAAGATCGGCTTTTGGGGTGACGATTTGTTTTTTTCAGGTGTGATAAAAGGGAATAACTCGTCTTCTCCGGAAAGGCACAAAATGTCGCAGTAATACTGAATTGCAAGTCGATGAAAATGACCCAAATGAAAAATTAAAATATTTCGCGACTGGGCTGAAAACTCACAACCGGGTCTATTGCATTTGAAGGGTTTTGTATCTGCCGGAACGTCAGCAAGTTCTTTGAGTAATCTTTCGGCGAAATGAACTTCTGAAAGGTGCCTGTACAGATCACTCTTGCTTTTCAACAAAGGACCGCTGTCCGGCTCACACAGTCTGCACTCGACATCCACGGGCAGCTCTCTTTTCACTTCAGTTCTTTCACGGATAAAAATACCCGACGTATCTTCTCCTCTCTGGGCGAGATAGTCCTTGAGACACTTATCCACAAGTCCGTGGTAAGATCCGTAATGCCGCACCAATGTTATCCTATCGACGCCGACAAACTTACATTTTGGACAGGAGAAAGGCGGACCCAACGGCAATTCTGAAGAGAGGATTTCGTAGAAATGCTTGCACAGGTGATCAGTTCGAATTCCTTGAGACAAAGTTAGTGTGCACAAAGGGCACTTTGAAGCACCATTGACCGCCAAACTGTTACTCTGTCTGTGGGAGCGTTTGGCTACATGAGAGTCGGTATTCGGGGGATTTATCACAGCTGGTTTCTCAACTCCTTTCCCGTTCTTCAAAGCAATCTCGACGAATTTGAGGACTGCCTTGTGGGTGATTCCATAATGAAGCAGAAGCATGGCTTTGTTGCCGGCCACATAGTTGCATTTGGGACATTGAAACGGCGCGAAGTCGGGCAATTCGGATTTGATTTCGTCGCTGAAGTGTTTGAACGCAAAGTGTTTGTATAGTTCCGACTGCCACTTGAAAATTGAGTCGCAAAAGTTGCAAGGATAGAGCTTTGAGGCTCGATCCGTGCTGAGTCTGTTTGTGGGCGCCTGAAAAAAAAACACATTAAAAATAAGAAATTACGGTTTTTCATTTTCAAGAAATAATTATCTAAGTTTGAACGCTTAAATAACAAAGTTTTCGATAATATAATGGTCGAAGTCTACCTCTTCCAACAATAAAAATCAATTATGAATAAATGCAGACAGGATTCATAAATATCGTGTCGTCGTGACCTATTTTCTGACCTTCTCTTTGCGAGTCACTAGTCTCAGTGCAGAAACTAAAAATCTCATATTTTACCAGACAAAAAAGTAGCCTACTCTATCCAATGTTAGCAAAAATATTTTCATTGCTACGTGGATAATTTTAACGATCTCCCTATTGACATTTTCTACTTTTACTTAAGTACTTCAAAGTGAAAAAAGTACTTAATGATCCATGAAAAATAAACTGGGCTAAACAATTAACTATTTTAGTTGGGAATCATAGCGAACATCATGTACTCTCGGGTTCCCCTCCTTTTTTCTTTCTCTTGTTTCGGGAGGCAATTTCTTCTGTTCTCTTTTCTTTTCTTTTCTTTATTTGCTGTTTGTCTCAAGCCAAACTTTTGCTGAGTGGAAGAGTTAGTCACGAGATCAATTACTTTTCAAATAAAGTTGATATTAGAAACGTGACAATTCCCAAATAACAGACCGGTTGCCACTAACGATTTGTCTTCG